>JAOVVF010000033.1:7183403-7194983 GCA_028565595.1 Duopalatinus emarginatus | reverse complement strand
TTATTATCATCATCACAATCATCATCATCATTATCATCATCATCATTATCATTATTATTATTATTATTATTATTATTATTATTATTATTATTATCATCATCGTCACAATCATCATCATTATTATTACCACCACCATCACCATCATCACCCTTTCACATTTCATATCACAATGTAAAGCCACATCCATAACATCACTACATTATTCCAGCATATGACATTATGTTATGCTACACAGAAGCTCTCCACAGAACACCATGCAACATGACGTTCTACTCAACACCACAGAACCTTTCACAAGTTGAAAGGCCAGCAGGGCAGAGTCATCGTTATTTTTTACATAAACAGAAGAGAGCAGAATATAATTACAGTTTTTAGGTGCTTGTAAAAGGTTTGGGCTCTTTTTCAGTAGAGTGTAGAGCGCTCCACCCTAGGGATGAGTAATATACCGAAATAGGATATTGAAATCACAATGTATTCACATCATGGTGCACTTTAAGGGGCACTGTAGGTATCAAGAGGTCTCTCTGTTTCTCAGTGAAGGCTTAAAATCAGTCCAGACTATTGAGCATGAACTAAACATGAGCTCTAGTTTAGCTTAAAGTTTGGTGTTATTTAGACCAGGCTGTGTGTTTAAAGAAGAGGTAAAAAGTCACCTGACATATAATTCACTGATTGTAAATAAAGTGCTGTAAATGAATTAGTAAAACAAAAAAAAATCACGGTAAGTCTTTTCCGTCATGCACCCATGTTGAGTAGGCACGGGTGTGTGTTGTGTTTCATTTCTCATGTGTGGAGCTGCTTTGTGAAAAGCAGTGTTGCTATGGCCACGACGCAGAGTCTCCCGGGCTCCTGTCAGTGGAGAAAGGGCCATGATGAAGAGGAGGGCCAACAATAAAGGCAAGTGAAAGTGAGCGGGTGGGTGGATGTTTACTCACTCACACTGTGCACTCACTCACAAATTTATCTTTCTTCCCACGTTTGCCATCCAGGGGCATGTGATAGTATGTGAGTGTAATCAGTCAGAACAGTTTTAACTGTACTTCATGTGTGCAGATGTCATTGTACAACACAAGACTGTAGAAAGTCATACAAAGTTAATTGATCTGTATATTGTGTTTCCTGAAGTGCGTCTAGGTTCAGACTTAATATTCCATATGTAACAAAGAAAGAAAACTGCAGCACTGTTGAGAGCAACAGTTCATCCTACAAGCAGGACTTTTTCCTCCATAAACATTACCGACCCCACTGACTAGACTGGAAGCCAACGTAAAGTACATCAGCTAATATCACCGCAATCAGCTAAAGTTACTGCAATCAGCTAATGCTACTGCAGTCAGCAAACGGATGGACCTGGCAAGGATACACGTAGTTTATGTTTTACGAACAGACAATTGACTTTAACTGACTTGAACTTGAACTGAACTCCATACTTGAACACAGTATATAATAATCAAAGGGCAGCCGTGGCCTAGTGGTTAGGGAACCGGTCTCGTGACCGGAAGGTTGTGGGTTTGATCCCTGCCCAGGGCAAGACACGACTGAGGTGCCCTTGAGCAAGGCACCTAACTCCCCTACTGCTCCCCGGGTGCCATGGTTTGGGGCTGCCCCCCACTCTGGGCAAGTGTGTTCACTGCCCCCTAGTGTTAACTGGTGTGTGCGTGTGTTTCACTGCATGGATGGGTTAAATGCAGAGGTCACATTCCTCTGTGTGCAAACACAGTAGGCAAATAATTCACTTTCATTTCAGTATTATTATTTAGTATTATTAACACATTATTTGCCCAACTATTCATTCTGCACTTTACTCAACCTACTACCCCTTATCCACAATTACAGTTCATATCCTATGACAGTTTTGTTGTCACCTCGAACTATACCGATTGTATTTTTTAAAATAATTTTATATACATATTTCTAGTTTAACTTTTTATTTCTACTATTTATCTACAACTGGGAAAGCCATGGCCTTGTGGTTTGGGAACCGGGCTTGTGACTCAAGTGAAAAAGTGAAAAGTGAACTATTTGCCTACTGTGCTTGCTCACAAAGAAATGTGACCTCTGCATTTAACCCATCCATGCAGTGAAACACATCAGTGAACACTAGTGGAACACCAAGTGGTTGGTGTGGTACAGTGGTAACATCATTGGCTCTTATGTGAGAGACCTGGGTTCGATTCCTGGTCTGGGCAGCCAGTCTGTGCTACACCAATAAGGGTCCTTGGGCAAGACTCCTACATTGGCCTCCTGTAATACCAGTAACCTTGTAAGTCTCTCTGGATAAGGGCGTCTGCCAAATGCCGTAAATGTTAATGTAAATGTAACACTAGGGGGCAGTGAACACACTTGCCCAGAGCAGGGGGCATCCCTAAACCATGGCACCCAGTGAGCAGTTGGAAGAGTGCTCAAGTGCACTTCAGTCATGTCTTGCCCTGTGCAGGGATCGAACCTGGGACCTTCCGGTCACAAGACCCTAACCACTAGGCCATAGCTGCCCCCCGACATGACTGAAGGGCACCTAACCCACCCAACTGCTCCCCGGCGCCATGGTTTAGGGCTGCACTCATAAACACATATTCTGCATAAAGTCAAACACAGGAGGTCCGCATGTTGCTAAAGATATCCATGGGGATTTTTGCCCTGTCCTGATACAGCATTATGAGAAGTGTGAATGGATGGTTGTTTAGCCTCTTCAGTAACCATAAGCCTAGTCAAATATATCATAGCTATATCATATGTACATTACGTATCGCTTACAAGAATTCTGGATGCGTAACATCTTATGATAGCTAAAAATATGTCAGTCTGGATACAAATGGATTTATTTGTAAATACAGATAATATCCAGTATTAATGTAAAACAGAAATCCATTGGTCTGGCATTTTTTTTCATTTTCATACATTTATGTACATCTTTACTAGAAGATTAATAAACAGGGCTCAAGGTAAAGTCTATGTGCAACGTCCGTAATGATGGACAAATAAACGTAGAGTAATTGCAAAGCACCTCCTTTTTTACCAAGCGTTTTTTCTTTCTCTCTACCCACGCACTGTATTAAATACTGGCAGCTGAGAGAAGACGTATAGAAGAATAGCCAGTATTATGATGTGCAACACTGTGTATGCTGTAGAGTCCATTGCCTCAAGGCCACTTTGTTACTTGTTAACTGGGTCTGTGGGATCAACCTCCCCCTCTCAGCCTCCCCATGAACTGGACCGGACAATCCCCGTCTCTCACCAGTGTGTGAAAGTGTGTGCTCTTTGCTTTTTCTCTTGACAGTTGCATTTGTAAAACCGTGCAGCTTGAAGTCTCCGTCTTTCTCAGCGTACAGCAGTATCATGCCCCTTCCATTTAAATATTCCCCTGGTTGCTACAGTAAGCTGCTAAAGTGCCATGGTTTTCAGTACAGTAACATAAAGTATGGCTATATTACATAAGTACTCGAATCAAGAACCCATCCAGTCATCTCCATGGAAACGCAGGCACTCGGATGAATACCATGACACACAGACAAAAGCTGGAGGGTGCAATCAATGGTGGATTGTGGTTATGTAACTGGGACAGATTGGCACTCACGGATCTCTATAGCCTTTTTCTCTAGGCACATAAATCCTGTGGTTTTTTGGCTTACTCCAATCAGACCACTTATTTCTGGAAACCAGTAGGATAGTAGGCATAAGAGGTTCCCTAATGTGTGGGAAAACATCAAAATATGATCATAGGTCTGAGGTTTTAGTTTGAATGTTAATCAAATTGCTAAAGATATCCATAAGGCAGATCTTTTTTTGCCCTGTCCTGACACTGTGTTGTAAGAAGCGTGGATAAAATAGATGATTTAGAAGATATAAATAAACATAAACTCTAGAGACCTGGTCATCAAACCATTTTTTTAACATTTAACAGTATCAAAGTAGAGTGAAGGGTTGTTTTACGTTGCCTGTATTGCATTGATTTGTCTTGACAAGCCTGTAGGAGTTCAAAAGAGCAAAATTGGCCATGTTCTCTGTGTGGGTGCAGTAACCTAGTCTCTCTCTCTGCTATCAATCACACTAGGCAATCGTGGTGTGTGTGTGAGCTCATGTATGTTAGATACATGTATCCACATGTATTCTACATCTATGTCGCTTTGAACACACTATTAGGTTCTGTTGTCCTTTTGTATGTAAATTTCGTTTAGTGCCTCTACTGTGTTCCTAGAATTAAGGATACTAAACAGTCAATTAAATATGTTACTAACTAATCAGTCTACAAACTGACCATATATACTAAAGTACCAGAAAAAGTAGTACACCAGTCGAATACTTGGAATGTCATCTATAAAGTGAAGTGAAAGTGAACAATTTGCCTACTGTGTTTGCACACAGAGGAATGTGACCTCCACATTTAACCCATCCTGGCAGTGAAACACACACTTTAGTGAACACTAGGGGGCAGTAAACACACTTGCCCGGAGCAGGGGGCAGCCCCAAACCACGTCGCCCGGGAAGCAGTTGGGGGAGTTAGGTGCCTTGCTCAAGGGCACCTCAGTTGTGTCTTGGCCTGGGTGGGGATCGAACCTGTGACCTTCCGGTCACAAGACGTTTCCCTAACCACTAGGCCACGACTGCCCCATAGCCGGCATGGACTCCACCAGCTTGTGGAAATCTTCTGTAGATAATGAACACTACACTTCCTGCAGAACATATTATATTCTGTTATATTTTGAGGTGTGGGATTTCTGTGTTTCACAGTGTGTCACAAGGCATCCCAGATGTGTTTAACAACACTGAGATCTGGTGACAAAACCCCAAACTAAGATAAGTGTTTCTCTAACCATCATTTGACATCTCTAGACGTGTGTGGATGATGTGTTGGAAGAGGTCGAACCCATGATAATAAACGCAGGACCTGAACGGGTGTAACTGGTCCGAAAAGAAGACACACATAGTGTTCACCCATCAGAGACGTTAATAGACGTACCAGGGGTCCCATGGAATGGCAGCTGAACAAACCAAATACCACAATGGAGCCTTGACCAGCCTATGTACTTTCCATAGGCTTGTCTGTACCAGTTTTTCTTGCATCTCAGTGTACTACGTGCTAGAAATTGTAGTAGTGTAGTAAACAGTGCCAAGATGACATTGTAACAATATGCACCTTAAAAAAGAAAATGAACACCAGTTTCTAAACACTTCCTGCCATTGTTTGTGGAGTTAAATTGAGTTGATATGATTGGTTATAATGAAACCCACTGAGGCAGGTTTGGACCCAAGTATAGCCTTTTTAATCAGGACGCAACCATTGGCAAACAAAGTCCAAACACAATGTAGAGCCCAGGTCAGGAATATGAAATGGGTCAGGTGACTGGCCGACAGGATATCAAAGAATAGGCTAGAATCAAGGTCAAGAACTAAGCTTAAGATACTTGACATTGGAAACAGGTTTGGTAACAGGCAGCGTAGTGTCCTAATACATGGGCTTGTAGCCTAAAACACACTGGAAGGGAGTTCTATATATATATAGCCTGGTGAGACCAGGGGTGCAATATAGACTTCTGTAGAAGCTTTCCGGCAGGCAAGGTTCATGACACCTTAGCTTGAGCATACCCAGTGCAGGAGGACATGCAGTGTCACATATCTGTGTTCATCTTTGGCCACAAAGATCTCTGACGTGCACTGCATGCTGGCGTGGACAGAGGTCTGTGTAGTATAGGCCTATGGGATTAGTTTACCCCCCAAACCTGGACTGAAACAAATATGAGGTGCACTGGACAATTTCTGTCAACCTCCCACTCAATGGCCTGAAGAAATCATGAGGGTGGTAAAATGGTATCAAGGCCTGGAACGTGATACATGAGACAAGGTACATATGTGGCAGGGAGCCTATTTTGAGCCTATTTTTATTTATTTTCACTTCCAGGGTGACAGGAAATCATAAAGTAAAACTTTCTAAAGAACAGCACCCACTGTAGATGGCAAGAATTTGGTTGTTGGGCTACCCTTAGGTACTCCAGGTTGTTATGATCCTTAAAGATAACGAATGGGTTCTTCGCCCTCTCTAGCCAGTGTTGCCATTCTTCTGATGCCATCTTGATAGCTAGAAGCTCTGTCTCGTACAGCATAATTCCTTTCAACTGGGGTTAATTTGCAGGAAAATTAGGCCACGGGATGCAGCTTCTCCTTTTATTTCAAGGACTGAGAAAGGATAGCCCCCACTCTGGTCTCCAAGGTGTCTACTTCCACAATGAAGGGACTTTCAGGGTCAGGAAGTTGGAACATGGCCTGTGGTGAAAGCTCAAATGCTGTTAAACTGTTCAAATGCCTGCCTAGCTGCTGAGTCTCCAGC
Source organism: Duopalatinus emarginatus (assembly GCA_028565595.1). Taxonomy (NCBI): domain Eukaryota; kingdom Metazoa; phylum Chordata; class Actinopteri; order Siluriformes; family Pimelodidae; genus Duopalatinus; species Duopalatinus emarginatus. The sequence goes on along the minus strand of JAOVVF010000033.1, from coordinate 7,188,661 downwards.
CAGTTATTTCTTGCCCCCTTTTAACATGTGAGCGGGTGATGGTGCTGAAAGACCAGATAAAGCGTCAGTAAAACTTCAACCCTTTGATTGTATAAGGCCATTCCTTCAGTGCCTGTGCCTTGGCTTGGTACATAGCGACCCCCATTGGGCTGATTACATACCTGAGGAACATGACTTGCATATAGTTAATTCTAGAGCAGTCTTTCCAACACCCTTGCATGCTGAATGTGTTGGTTCCACACTGTTAAAAAGATCATTGATAACAAATCCTCCTAGCACATCGTAGATGAGGCTCTGGAAGACGCTAGGTGGCCGATGCAGGGGCGTGAAAGGCCAGATGTACCCCTGGCAAAGAACTTCTTGAATATACTCCTCTATGGCCTGCCACTTGGAACCTAAGAGGAATAAATGCCGCACCTCAGCAGGGAACCTTGTAGGACAACAATAGCACAATTATACTTCCTATGTGGGGGATCCCAGTGGCTTTGGCTTTGCTGAACATGCCTCAAAGCACATGGTATTTAGGTGAGACCTTGAACATAGTTACAGGTTATGTTGCTGGAGGAGACATTGAGTTGTGGAGGCTGTAAACCATTTGTGAAGCATGGTTAAAACGTTTCTTTGGGGTACGGTTGTGCCACAGGGTTGTGATCGGGGTGTCATGAAGGTGAAGTGCTGCAGTAAAAGCAGAGCTGGAGCTCTCCTTAGTGGGATGCAGATGCATGGTTTCAAGAGTCAGGGTCATGGACACAATCAGGGTCAGGGGTTGGCTCTGAGTCGGCTATGTAGAAAGTCATTGCGGCGGATGGAGAGGTCTATGAGTGCATTAGTATTGGTGGCTACTGCTTGGATGTGCTGAGGTGGCTTTCTGATACTTTGCAGTAAACTGGGAAAACAAAGATGCTTAAATACCTGGGTATGTCGATCTTGTCTGGCCACTGTTGACTCTGGGACTGGTAGGCTCCTGGCAAGAGCATGGCAGGGCTGAAGCACTGACACCATTTTATACCGAGAGCACTTTAGAAATAAATTTAGAAAGAAATAGGCATTCATACCTTAGGCTATTTACACTGTCCATTATAATGACAGGTACGACCAATATAAACCTTCACCTCCTCTGTCCTCCACTCTGTGTGCACTGTCTTCATGTAGTTAATACGCCATGCCATTTATCAGTCTTCATGCAATACTTGTCTTTTTGTGCACATACCCACATATAGTCTAATTGGACACTGACTGCAGTGCAGGTGACAGGATGGTAATATAGCAGTACAACTATTTTAGGGTGACTCCAATCAGTGTGGACAACACAGATGTCATTTTTGGTGTGTTCTCGTCCTGTTTGTACGGGTTTTTTGCCGGGTGCACCAGTTTCGTCCCACCTCCAGAAAAACACATGGTAGGTGAATTGGATGTAAATTGCCCCTAGGCATATGTATGTGTGTAAATGGGGGTAAAGGGGTATGTATGTGGTACCCTGTGATGGATTGATGCCCTGTTTATTTGCCTTGCCAGAGGGAGAGAATAAACACACCCTTCTGTGTACAAGGGCAGAAAAAATTCTGCTTTTACCATCAACATTTGTAAACAAGGTACATCATTAATCATGTCACATTTCATTTCGCCTCACTTGTCTGATTAGCAAACTAATTATATGGCTTTTTTGTGTGTGAAAACAGTTTAAATGTTAAAAAGTTTTTCTCCATAAATCAAATCCAGATTAGATTTCTATCTGTCATTATAAAACAAAATAGTAGCTTTCGCCATCAACTAATGCTTAACTAATGGTAAGCCGTTAAAAGGTAAGTGTAACATACTATCAGTTTAATACCCCTGGCCTATCATGCATACTTTAATTTAACTATGTATGTATTATTGGTGTTTTCTGGCTGGCTTACTGCCACACACCAGTTTATCAAACGTCCTCTAAAGTTCTGGTTTCTGTCTTACTGGAATCACCAAAAGTTTATTAAAGCTGAAATGAAATAAATGAAAATTAATAAGCATGAACAATGCATTATGTGTACCTATTTTTATTTAAATATGGAAGTTATTTCAGTGGAATAAAAACATTTTTATATTGTATATAAATCAGTGAGTCTTTGGTATCCATGACCTTGTCACTGGTTCACCGGTTGTCTTTCCTTAGGCCAATTTTGGTAGGTTATAAACCACTGTATTCTGAGTGACACCCAACAAGACCTGCTGTTTTGGAGATGATGATGTCCAGTTGTCACATTACAATTTGACCTTCACTCAGATCTTTACACTTGCCCATTTTTCTTGCTTCCAACTGACTGTTCACAAAAAAATAAATAAATAAATGAAAGTTTTTTGGCATCTTTTCTTTTCTTATGTTTGGGAAGAATTTCTATTTAGAAGCTACATTTAGTGTAAATAAATAAATGGTGCGGGAGAGCAACCACACACACACACACACACACACACACACACACACACACACACACACACACACACACTGATATACTTGCAAGTTATAGATTCATTTGTTATAGAAAATGATCATATCTTTGTTTGTGGGGTTAGTAATAGTGGGTGTATAGTGTGAGACATAGTTAGATAGGAAAAACAAGCGGCCGTTTGAGTTGTATATCAGAATCGGGTGGAGAAGCCTGACAGCTCCAACTTGGGGATGGCCTTCTCGTTAGTGAAAGCAGCCCGAGTGATGCGGCTGCTGGGACTTCCCTCTTTACTCAGCCATATCTTCCTGTGGAGAAGAGCAAAACAAGAGCGTTTAACTGAAAGGCTGATAAGTTGATAAGTATATAATGGTAGCCCAGTGGTTAATGACCTAGAGGTTTTGTGTTTAAATCACAGAAACCTCTACAGCAATCCCCTTACAATCCCCTAATCTAAGTACATATATTGAAGAATATCAGATGGTTCTCATTTGGAATATGTTGGAGTATATTTAGGGTCGTTGTCCATATAAACACTTATCCCAGTCAGGAATTGCCATGTTTTTAGTGCTATCTATCTTTTTTTCAATCCTGACCTGTTTTCCAATCACTGTTGATGAAGTGCATCAACAAACAGCATGATACTGCCATCACCATGCTTCACTGTGGAAATGATGTTCCTTGCGGTGATGGTTTCTCATTTCGATTTTAGTTATATCTGACCAGAGAACCATGTGTGTGTGGAGTCTGCCACATGCTGTTTGCTCAATTCTAAGCAATTCTTACTTTTATGTATTCATAAGCATTTTTTTCAGGCCACTCTTCTATAAAGCTCTGCTCTATAGAGTGTACAGCTTATAGTGTTCCTATGGGTAGAATGTCTCATCCCCACTGTGGATCTTTGCAGCTTCTTCAGTTTCACCTTTGGTGTCTTTGTTGAACCTCAGATTAATGCCATGCTATTTTTACAACCCGACCCTGATCTATGCTTTTCCACAACTTTGTCACTGACCTGGTTGGAGAGCTCATTGGTTAGCGGTGTTGCAGACTTGAGAGCCTCTCAAAACAGATGTATTTATAGTAATCACCTTTATAGCGCACAATCAAGTTTGTTAGTTGGACCAGATCTTGTTTTGTAGCAGAATGCATGTATCTATATGCATTTACAAGTTTTCAGTTTTTAATTGTACACATTTTTTATTCCACATCAGCAATCGTGCTATTTTATTACATCCATTACATAAAATTAAAATAAAAACCCATTTAATTCTAGGTTACAATACACCAAAACAGGAAAAACACAGAAAGGATGACCACTGTATTGCACTGTACATGTATTCAACACCATTCTGGTAGCATGATACCCAATCATGGTTAGTTTTCTTGCAGGATTCATTACATTATAGGATAACCACTCACTTGTGGTTATTTCTAAGTAAAATACCAGAACTAGAAGAAGTTGGCATACAAGAGCTTAGGTAGTTAAGAGATTAAGCTTTCTGCTTTCTATCTCAGCTTGCTTATGCTGTAGATGAAATAATGCTTACTAAGATACAATAATAATAATACTGGACCAGAACGGTCGCCTATTAGCAGTGCAGCTCTTGGAACCCAAGCCAACCTAACAGCAAGATAGGGTAAAACTGAGAACAAGTGGGAAAAGATTCAGGAATGATGCGGGTACTGCAATCACAACTACACTGCCCTTTTCTCTGTGTGCCACCTAGAGTCTAAATCGAACATTACATCATAAACAGTGATCAAGAGGACACTTGTGCAGACAGTTCAAGGCAAAAGGGCAGGAGTTAAATCTGTCAACCTGTGCACATGCTTATTAACTGGTGAGTGATCTGGTGACCAACCATGTGTTGTTATGGACAATAGATTTCACTGTACGAACCTATGCTATACTATACTATGTATATTATTTTAAGGTTACATATTCTCTGCTCTAACACTAGCTATTTGTGGCATATTTTCTGCCCAATGTGGGTCATTGGGCCTTTGGGAAAAAGGCAATTCTAAAGTAGTCCAGCTGAGCGGTGGGCTGCATCTTGAACGCTTCTGTTAGAAAGTGCAAGAGAAGAAGAAGCACATAGAGTGACCTTGCCAATACTGAATACTAAACCTTCCTCTTCCAGAAGTACTCAAATAAGCACTCTATAATAAACTGTGCTGTCTGCACTTTTCTTGCTCCCTTTTTTATTTTTCTTACCTCTCAACAGAGTTCTTAGACAGATGGTTTTCTTAGTCTGTGACCTAGTGAACCAGTATCAAGATGTAATTATTGGTAGAGACTACAAAGCACCTTTGTATAAGTCACTCTGGATACGACTAGCTGCCAAATACTGTAAATGTAAATATAAATGAATAGCAAATCCAGTCTGTCAGCCATTTGCTGGTATGTAAAAGAAAGCCAAACGTATTGGGGTCAGGATTATCATGAAAATTATATATTATGTCTGTTGTTATTATTGTTCTGTCAAGCTTATGAGATTATGGATGTATAATAATTATTTTATAATTATTATAGGTTATGCTCTTTTTATATTCTTCCATCTGCTGCCTTATGTCCCAGGGCACCCTCATGTCTGTGTCACCTTCTGGCTCTTCCTTGTAGTTATGCTGTCTGAGATAGTCTGTCGGAGTCTCTGCTTGCTCTCTACACTCCTTGTATTTAGTGACCATTACATAAAGACCATACTTAACTCTCGGTTTTCTCTTCTCATCTTCTATTCTAATGAGCTACACCTGCTACAGATGAGGCACCTGAGGATACCAGCAACCCTGAGTCCTGATTCTGATGAGCTACACCTGCTACAGATGAGGCACCAGGAG
>JAOVVF010000033.1:7119447-7130034 GCA_028565595.1 Duopalatinus emarginatus | reverse complement strand
TAATTTTCTTTTCACTTCACAATTGTATACCACTTTGTGTTGGTCTTTCACATTAAATTCCAATTAAATATATTTATAAAAAAATATGGAGACGTGTATATATATATATATATATATAAAAAAAATCAAATCACAAAGAAAACAAGAGCAAGATTTTGGAACGAGTACAAATCTAAATCAGAGTGGAGACGGAAGAAACCTCTAGTGGTGGACAGTAACATAGTAAATGTAATTTGTTACTGTACTTAAGTAGTTTTTTGTGTATCTGTACTTTTACTGGAGTATTGTTATTTTGGGGGACTTTTACTTTAACATCAATACAAGTCAAATATCTTACTGTTCAGTCCACTACATTATGAGAAATTTGTTGTTATTCGTGTCTCATGACGAAAAAAGCACCTAATCACACCAATCATGTTACAGCATGTACTTTGTTAACAGCAGTTTGGGCTGGACATAATTATCCAGTCAGTACAGTGGCGTCAAGTGACAGCGGGAGTATAAAATGAAGAAAATGGAAGAAAATCCAAACTTGCCACAGCACAGGTCTGTGCATCTTTTGGTATTTCAAAAACAAACAAAAAAAAAAAAAGCAATTTGATTGAAACGGTTTGATATTTGTTTCAAAATCCAAATACAAGAAACAGAGAAATAAGTAATTTTTTCCATTTTCCTGGCCAGAAATAACAGATGTAAAAGTGAATCATAGCTTTTTCACAAAACAAAATTGCATTTAAAAAAAAAAGAAAAGGAAAAAGCTCCATGTTTTTCTGAAACCTTCTGAAGTTCACACTCACAAGGCCGTTGTGAATAATAGTGTAAATAATGTTTCTAAATATTTGTATCAATTCAGATTAAAATACACTTAAATAGAAACTAATACATATTTATATAAAATGTTATGTATAATATTATGTTCTAAAACAGTTCTTTAAGAGTCCTTTCACAGCCATTCTGTTCGAACTAATTCGGTTTGGACAAAGTTTGCCTTTGCCTTCGTGTTTTATGCTTCATGATATTTTTCAAGTGTGTCTTTTTTTTTTTTTTACCTAAAATGAGTCAATTAATCAAGAGCCTTGTTACAAAAAGAGCCACAGTAAATCAGAACACTTGACTTTTGATACTTTAGTACATTTGAAGGTAAAAACGTTTACTTTTACTCAAGTCAAAATCTCACAGGACTTTTACTGGAGTAATATTTTACTCAAGTACATGATTTGTGTACTTTGTTCACCACTGATAATTTCACAATTAAAGTAGAAAATGTTCAGTCATGATTTGATTTCATTTTTCTACATCACAAAAACCTGGCACTTTTACACAGTTGTGTAGACTTTTTATATCCACTACAATAATTTTTTTTTTTTTTTTCATTTTTTCTAGAAAACTAAGTCTGCTAATCACGTCCATCGATCACAGCAAACAAATTTTTTTTATCAAAAGCCCTAATCAACAATGTGCTGTCTCATCTTAGATGTGCAAAACGCTCTTCTACTCTTTATCATGAGCCTACAGGGAGGAAGTTCAGCACCTATCTGACCGCAAAATACTTCAGTGGGTGGTGGAAAAAAATGCTTTTTCACTGAGGCTGCAACTATGTTGAACTCCACACCATCACTTTAAACTGTCATTGCTCAATCATCGCTCTCACTTCATTGTTCTGGACTCTTTGTGTAATTTTGCACATCTATATTTGCACAGTTCCTCACTGCAGAACTGCAGCTGTACAGTCTGTACTTTACATTCCATACATCATGAACTTATTGTTTCATTTCACACTTTTGGCACCGTCCTGCATATTTTATATTTATTATTAAGACTTGGCTGAATAATTTGCACAGCCCAACTACTGCATTATTTTTTTTTCTATTCAAATAATTTACTGTATATAGTGTATATATACACAAGCTATTATACTCAAGATCCATCACATACTACTACTAACACATGCACTTTACTGTAATACTGTAAATAATACTGTATCTTTTGCACTTCTGGTTAGATGCTAACTGCATTTCATTGGCTCTGTACCTGCACTATGCACAACGACAAGGAGATTTAATTATCTAAAAGTAAGCTATGTTGTTATGTCTGCTGGGATGTTAAACATTTTTAGTGTTCAATGTATATATTTAAATTAAAGTTTAGTACGTTTTTTTTTTTTGAAAAACAATAATAAAATACATTTAGCGTATTTAATTTATGCAATGTTGAAAAAAGTGGCAAAATTACTGAAAAAATGTGGGGAAAAAAACATGTTCGGCATTCAGCATTTGGCCAAATTTTTCTAAGCACTGTCTAAAAGCAGTTGTGTACTTACCCATACTGTTTGTGGAGTTGCACCACATCAGCAGAGAAGCTGTGCAGATTACATTCAGCACACCAAACAGTAGGATCTTCCATGACTACAACACATTTAAACACACCATTTTGATAAGTTTAAAACTGTTCATTTTTAAGAAGAAACTACAGTAGGAGAGCAAAGTCCACCATTAAAATAGACAATCGGTGACCTAAAAACAAACAAACAAACAAAAAAAAAACACACTTACAACATTTCAAACAACATTACAAGTTAATGTTTCTAATCCTGTTAGTGAGAGTTCAATTTAAAGCTGTATATCTTAACAATGGACTTGAAAAATCATAATTATTTTTATAGTTTATATTCTATCAATTAAATATGATGTAGTAGAATGTGCACACATTCAGCCGTGTTAACTGAACCACAGTGCACAGAAGAAGCAAAGTCTCAGCAAGTATCAGGAAGCTTGCAGTGAGACCCAGTGTACCATCGCCTCAGTCTACTGTTACATAGAGTAACAGAAATTAAAGAAACTGTAGCCACTGCTGTTTATTGTTTGTAATACAAACAGGATGTTCTTACAGGGCCACAGTCAAGGACACACAAAATCTATCAAGGATTTAATCAAATAAAAGTGCTTTAATATAGTTTAATAGACGTCCATTCATGCCACAGGAGTTAAAAAAAAAAAAAAAAAAAAAAAGTATTATAGTACTAATTTCTATATTTTGCACGTGTGTGCATTGGCCTTAATGTTAGCACACACTGTGTAAAAGTTGCAGACATTTTTTCAGTAATAATTTTGTTATATTTATAAATTCAGCATTATTGAGAGTCTAAAAAATATTTTGATTTCCAAACATTACTTCACAAAAAATGTTTTTATTTTATGTTATTTACTTTCAGTTAGTAATGACATAATTTTATTCTTTTTGAAGTAATTTTTACTTTACCAGATTTTTTGGCATGTACCTAAAACTTGCAAAGAACTATTATACTGCTACATACAATCTAATTTTACTAGCGATCTTGAACGATCCTCAAGCTACTACTCGCTAACATTACATTTTAGTTAGTTGTTTATTAATTACCTGCTAACGAGATTAAAAAAGCTGATATTTAGACTGTAAACATTTACATTATTAGCTATAACTATGCTCATTATAAATTTTATATAAAACTACATAAATAACACCTACATTTACCTTGTCTTTAATAGTCATTGAAATATTTGTACAGTGAATCAAACCTAATAAACATGTTTGAATTTTTTCAGCTCTTAAGTGAAAAAAAAGATAGTTTGTGCGTGAAAGGCTAGCTTTCTGTCTACAGCTAAGAAATTAGATGATAAATTAGAAAGTTTTTAGGGAAGTGGATGTTTTTTTTATATCCTACTCTAAACTGAGACAGCACAGAATATGAAGAAAGGGGAAGATACAACATACAAAATTTTCTGATAGACATTTAACTCACATATCTAAAAAAAAAAATTCTTGAATGAAATCACATATTTAACTGAAATTAAAAGCCTATGTTAACAGGTGAATTTCCAAAGACGTGACTAATACAGTTCCCAACCTTGACCTTTTCTAACACAGATGTCTTATTGATCTCTGTGGTCCTGCTAAAGCACATTGTGCAACCCAATCCTACTTGATTTGTAAAACAGGATGTTTAAATCAGACAAAACTGGCTTACAACCCATCCCTGACACCCCATGACTTCATCTGCTGTATTTATAGTGATTTATACAAGCAGACTGTAGTAATGATTACATTTAGAAACATTACAAACAGATTAGCAAAAATAAAAAGATAAGACAAGTCTAAAAACAAACAGTTTACAAGGAACTCACCCGTCGATCTGAAGTGACCAAGTTGAACTCCTGGGTGAACTTGCTAAAGACGGACTTGTGTGACTTGCGGAAGGGGTGAATGGTGCCCTGTAAGTGTGAGCAAACGAAACTGAATTAGTGTTAGGATCAAGGTTAGGCTACAGGGGCAAAAACTGAGATAGATCTTCTGTAATTTATTTAACACTCATATTCAACAATAATATATATTTCCTCATGACGAGTAGTATGTTACTTTTTATAATCCGTATTTTAAACCAAATATAAAACCTATTAATAAAATATAAACACAATGTACATTAAGCTTTATATTCAACATTTTTATCTGCACAGGTTTGCTAAAATGGGGCAGAATTCTTTAAAAAAAGCTCATTTCTGCATGTAATCTAATTTAAAGCAGCACAATATAAAAATGAGGACTTTTTCAGTACTCCTGTTCATTTCTTCGGATCCACTGACAACATTATTTCAGCTAAAAAGATCAACCCACATAGGTTCCTAGCCTCACAAGACAGCTGAGGGGACAAACTGTCTACAGCATGTGTCAAACTCAAAGCCCACGGGCCAAATGTCATTTTACGTGGCCCAAAAGAGCTTAAAAAGGTGTATGTCAAATGAGTCTATGCTACTTTAAAGCGTATATTTAAAGCGTATAAATTACATTTCCCACAATACACTGCGTTGCCAATTAAGGATTATATCAATTAGGTTACCCGCGAAGTGACGGCATCTCGCCACTTGATAGTAGTGTAACCACACCAGCATTTAATGACAGCGGTTTATCCCAACAGGTGGTTGGGATCCCAAAATGTCCAGGAAGAAAACAATTGATGACAGATGGAAAGCAGTTTCAAGAAAGAAGGGAAAGCGAATACATGTTTGTGCTTCAACGAGAAAAACGGTATGTCTTTTGTGTAAACAGGCCATGTCAGTCATCAAAGATTACAATATACGTCAACATGTTGGCCCTTTGAGGGCAAGGGCTGATATGACATCGCTGGTCTATAGTCTGTGAAAGTGTGTTCTAAACATTTTGTGTCTGACCGATTTTAATAAAACAACTATTTTACAATTTCTGATAACATTCATGTACTATGAATGTATGTAATTCACTTCATGTATGACTAAACATACTCCTCTAGTTTATAGCCGCAATTTTACTCCAACTATCGAGATTCAAAGTAATTCGAGAAAGAAATTGTGCATTTCCTGTACATATGTAGATCAATATGTATGCTCAAATATAAAAACGACTCATTAAAGTTACTTGAGAAATGGAAACATTATTGAGCTTTTTATGCCTTTAAGTGGCCAAAATGGCGGACATGCCGGACATCATCTTTAAAATCGCTTCAGCTAAACAAGGAAGCCTCTACATAATATACCTATAAGCAATAATATGCCTATAAGCAAACCCTGTGGCAGAAACAGACAGAGTGAGCAGCGATTTATTATGATTTAAAGCAACAAGCACTGAAACTGAGCGTTTGGAAAGAGCTGTTTTAGACAGGGTGAAAAGACACGTAGTATTTGAGCCATGGGATATTTTGACCAAAGAATGTCACAGATGTCTCATTAAGACTCTGGAGAACTGGACTAACTTGTTAAGGGGTGCGTTCACACTACAGACTTTGGTCCACTCCAGTCATTATGGGTTGTTTTCTTATTGTGAACACCATGTTCTTGGGTGAGAATCAAGAGACGGCACCTACAGAAGTCCTACAGAAAGGCAGGAAGATCTGGAGTATGATTCACCTGAACTCCAGTGTGGTTCATATTTGGTGTGAAAACTATCTGAACCAAATCCAGGTAGTTGTGATGACATGTAAATGATTAGAGGACAGATACAAGGAAATTCCTGCTTGTCTCATCTAAACACTGTTCTGGAAATAACTGCAGGCAGTCACACTTTTCACTCAACTTAATTGTATGAGTGTGTTCTCTGGCAGCAAAGATACACATTCATATCACATTGCCACCTGCCTCTGCAATAACTGGCCTAATCCAGGCAGCTCGTAACGCTCTCAGGCAGCAGGACGCCTTTATGACAGTGAAAATGGCAAACACTTATTTTGGTGCTGACACCACAAAATGATGAGTGAACGAGAAAACACAAAGTGTGACTTGCCATTCTGCATCATTGTTTAGTGACATCATTGTAAACAACGTGGGGTGGCAATCGAAAAATATAACAAGAAAAAAAAACACCTGTATAAATGTACAAATAAATGTGCTTATGTTTATGAGAACCTCCTCCTGCATCATGTTTTTCTTCCCTGCAAACATCTCTCCATCACCCAGCAGTTTTTTATGCGAGACACTGTCCCTTATCACAGTAATGTCGACCTTACACCAAGCTACTTTCAAGCGATTTCACCGTCGCAGACAATTTCCCAGTGTCAGAATAAAATCTTGTTTAGAGCTGCGTCACGCTCGCATCGTCTTGATCGCCCTGTGTGAGGTGGTCAGGATTGCAGTCTTTAGTCTTTTTTCCTGTCCTGGTGTTCTAATAAAATCAACCGTGTTTAATAAGTCCTGGCTCACGCAAACAGAGACGTAAACACTGCTAACAACCAATAAGAGCTCTTTTTAGCACCAAACGGGAAGCCACATGACAAGTACAGGAACATCTGACTGGTAAAGAAATAAGACACGGAGAAGGAGAGTCCGGTGAGGCCTGCGCATCTCCTATACTGTAGAAACTGGTGGAGCTGTGGATTGAGCAAGAGCGTCGCTTTGACCCGTCACTGCACACACAAAGGCGGCTGTGCGAAAAAATGTGCTTCTGTTTCTGCTCCACTGTTCAATAGTTTCACTTCCTGTAAAATTACACCAGGAGCATGATTAAGCAGCAATACACATGAGGGTCATGAAATATTGTGAGATGTTAGCACTGGTATGCTGCAGTCGTAGATCAGTACACCAGTGACAATATCTCGTCATATAGCACATCCCTCAAGTGTATTACTGCGATTATACCACAGTTCCGTTATCAGCTTTTACTGATAGATTTTATGCCTTCCACTACACGACAAAGTCGAAAAAGACGACTTGACTCTAAAAAGACTTTTAATAGACTAAAGTCTGACACTCTCTCACATCTTAAGACAAGTCACAGACTAGTCACAGTCTCTAATTTTGCACAGACCCGGGATCTTGTAGGGTCACTATTTACAAGACTGCAACTGGACTCCTTTTGAGATTATTTCCCATTATACTACAGTTAGTTCCAACCCTGCAATATGATTGGCCCAGAGATGTTCCATTTCAAATAAGTACAGAAATGTGTGTGTGTGTTTGACCTCTTATACTTCTTTTAATTAAGTTTATGAGTGAAATTGTTCTGATGGTCTGATGAGATGCTCATGTTTCTGTTACATTTCCCTTAAAAAGAAAAGTAAACGGTTCCAGTGTACCGTTACGGTTCACACTCCCGTAGACACACACCGTTACTTTTGTTTTGACGGCGCCCCGTTTGGTGCTGAAAAGAGCTCTCATTGGTTATTGTCAATGTTTATTTCACTGTTTCCATGAGCCAAAATTAAGACTTACAATAATATTAAGCACAGTTGATTTTATCGAAAGGCCAGGACGAGAAAAAGACTGACTTAAAACTGCAATCCTGACCACCTTAAACTAAACGATCAAGACGACGCCAGCACGACGCAACTATAGCAAGATTGTCAAGATATTATTCCGACACTGGAAATTTGTCTGCGACTGTGAAATCGCTTGAAAGTCGCTTTGGTGTAAGGTCGGCATAAAGACAAGTCACAGACTTTTAAGTCACAGACTAGTCACAGTCTATGATTTTGCACAGATCTTGCAGGGTCACTGTTTACAAGACTGCAACAGGATTCCCCTTTTGAGATTATTTCCCATTGTACTACAGTTAGTTCCGACCCTGCAATAATAAACCGTTCAGACCTGACCTGGAACCTCTGAAGGATGTCCTTGAACTATAGTTAAGAAACAATAAAAGAGGGGAAGAGAACCAAACCAGAGCAGTAGGAGAAACAGGCAATGACCTGCGGGTGCAAATGTGTTAAATCATTCAAAGCAAGAACCTTTTCCTTCACCTCCTACTAATTTCTAAAACCTGCAACCATCAAAACTTTAATTTATAATCTGCTACGGCGCTCACTGTTGTCTAGGTTTAATCTGTATTCTCCATATAAAGACTAGTGTGTTAGCACTAGTGTGGTAGACCACGATTTCAAAAGTGAAGTGAGAATCTGAACTCATCTGTGTAGTGAAACACACATTAGAGAACACACACACACACATTATACAGGGTAGTGAATACACTTGTTGGAGTGGTCATGGTTAGGTGCCTTGCTCGAGGGCACTTGTCAGTGTGGGGAATCAAACCAGCAACCTTCTGGTCACAAGACCAGTTTCCTCACCTCAAACCACGTCCAACCACCATATATTCCACCATTAACCGAAACATATGAAACGTTTTCTCTAATTTTAATCTCCACGTCACGCCCATACCTGTACGAACCGTACATTCTCAACATGTGATTTGAAATCCTGAAGCCAGCATATCATAGCCCAATCACAGAAACCAGTTCTTCCAGTTTTGTAGATGTAGTGAAACATCTACAAATGTTACAAAACAACATGGCTGATGTGAAGTAAAGTAAAGTAAAGGTAAAGGAATGCGAGAACAACAACAGTTGTTCATGGGGGCAGCCCTAGACTTATGGTTAAGGAAACAGTCGTAGGACCAGAAAGTTCGAGCCTTGTAACCAAGCTGACTTGACTGAAGTGCCCTTGAGCAAGGCACCTAGCCCTAAATGCTTCCTGGGCAGCCCCAAACCACAGCACCCGGGGAGCAGTTAGGGGAGTTAGGTGCCTTGCTCGAGGGCACCTCAGTCATGTCTTGCCCTGGGTGGGGATCGAACCCGCGACCTTCCGGTCATGAGACCGGTTCCCTAACCACTAAGCCCCGGCATGCGTGCTCAGTGCCCCCTAGTGCGTGTGTGTGTTTTACAGCACGGATGGGTTGAATACAGATGTCAACTCCACTGCACAGAAGAGTCATCACTTTCACTTTCACTTTGTATACAACACAGACTAGTGCATTAAGAACTCACCAGGACATACGTGTCTGTTTCTTGCTTCTTTCTGTGCACTGCTGTATCTGTAAACAAAACAGTAAACAAGTAAACAAACCCTTCTTTTACACAAATATATTAGACTATACCAGAGTAAATGTCATTATTTTAGACATTATGTAGCTGATCAACAGACTGCTAGCATGCTAACTGTTATTAGCACAACATATACAAAGCTAACAGGATATAAATTATAAGTTTATGCATATATTTAGATATATTTATAATTCGTTATCACTGTATTAATTGAATAAATATCTATAACACAGACTTTTACACTGATTCTGCTAGGATTTATGCTCATTAGGACGTTAGCCTGAGGCCGAATCCCAAACGGCTCTGTATGTAACACATAGTGCACTCGCTAGGGCCTGAAGACCGTTATTTTAAACACGACGTAGTGCACCTATGTAGTGGTTGATGACGCGGTTTGGGATTCAGCCCCAGTCTGACTGGACTGTGATTCAATACCCGAGTCCTTGAAGTTAATAACGTCCACTGAGACCATGTCAGGCTTGTCTACAGGTCCGCTTTTCCTCTCGGTTACCCCAGAAGGCACCACGTCGGGTTTAGGACCGAGTTTTCTGGAATAGTACTCGGAGACATGGTGATAGGACAGTCCTGATGCAGACGTGGACATCCCGTCCATCGCCATTTTGGAGCGCGTCTTCTTCTCGATCTGTTTCTGATCAGCTTGTTGACTGGAGGCTGGACGTTGTGGCGTCTTTGCGCCCCCTAGTGTTGGTGGAGGACATATTAACAACCAGATGAAAATGTCTATTTCTTAAACACTGTTAGTCACATATACACTATTATACAGAGGTGGGTAAAGTAGCCAGAAATGATACTGAGTAACTGCAGAGTGAACTCTTAGTTTAATAATCAGGACGTCAAATAATACACCTGAATTCAGAAAAATATAAAACAGCAATAAACAAGTTCAGAGCCGGAAAATTTCTCTTAATCAATTAAACTCTCTTAAACAAAACAATAATAAATTAATTTTTTATACAGTAACATAAATTAAATTCTCTTAAACTACAAAAAAACCCAATGATTTATTTACAAAGTTACATCAATTAAACATCTAAAACAATAATAAATTAAATCTTTACACAGTAACATTAATTAAAATCTCTTTTTGTTGCAAAACACACATCGTTGTCTCTCCATCTCTGTATTTATTTACATTCATTCCTGTCTGTCTGTCTTTCTGTGTTTCATTGTGTTATTATCAATATTATTATTATTATTATTATTATTATTATTATTATTATTATTGTTATTATTATTATTATTATACAAGT
>JAOVVF010000033.1:7094601-7108184 GCA_028565595.1 Duopalatinus emarginatus | reverse complement strand
CACTTTTCAGTTTTTTATTTGTAAAAAATGTTTTGAATCATGTATAATTTTCTTTCCACTTCACAATTGTATACCACCTTGTGTTGGTCTTTCACATTAAATTCCAATGAAATATATTTATGTTTGTGGTTATAATGTGACAAACTATGGAAAAGTTTAAGGGGTATGAATACTTTTGCAAGCCACTGTATTAGGCAGCCAATGAACAGTCAGTTCTTGAAGTTGATGTATTAGAAGCTGCAATTTCGAATTGTGATGCTCAGCAGGGTGTTCCTGGTATGCAGTGGTTAGTACCTAAGAAAAGTGGTCCAAGGAAGGACAACCAGTCAACTGGCAACAGGGT
Source organism: Duopalatinus emarginatus (assembly GCA_028565595.1). Lineage (NCBI taxonomy): Eukaryota > Metazoa > Chordata > Actinopteri > Siluriformes > Pimelodidae > Duopalatinus > Duopalatinus emarginatus. Next base: position 7,107,841 of record JAOVVF010000033.1, on the reverse strand, counting down.
CATGGACACCCAAGGCTCACTGAATGCATGGGAAGTAAAGGCTAACTTGCCTGGTCTGATCTTCAGAACTAGAAGAATCGACTGCTAACATCTTGGTGCCAGATACTACAGAACACCTTATGGAGTCCATACTGTGATGGGTCAGAGCTGCCTTACCAGCTGGTTGTAATGCTATGGCTAAAGGCTAACAGTCTGAAGGGAGCATAACCGCTAATGGCAAAATAGGTGCTCGAGGCTCACTGATATGATAGTCCAGGCTAACCCATCTGGTCTTATCCATTAAAATATTAACAGAAACATCAGTGTCTAACAACTTGTTCTCAGATACCACAGTGCACCATGAGAGTTCATGTGGAGTCCATGCCTAGATGCGTCAGAGCTGCCTTAAGAGGTGGTTTTAATATTTTGAAATTTTTTGAATGGTGTAATTAGGTTGCACTGTGTGAGGAAGTAATGTAAATAAATAGACCAATACACCATATACATTAGTCATTATTATTATACATTACCATTTATTTATTTAATACTCCTGTATCTACAATGTAGGATATAGGAAATAGATTATAAGAACAATTTATATATAATAATCATGCAGTGGAAGTAGTTAAAGTACAAAAACTATCAGGACAGTTATAGAGCTAGACAATCATTACATTTGTTACTGATTGTAAAATAAAGTTCTTAAGTTATATAGCATTACTAAGTCTAATCTGGAAGTGAACAAACTGGAAAAAATTACAGCATCATTTTGTACTTTGGCATTTGGCTTGTAAACAGACTGTAATCAGGCTGTAAAAATGAAGCACACAGAACATGTTCCAAGGAAAAAACTCTCTAAATCTTATTTGATATAACATGAGCCTGTAATGACCTTTATAATGATGTTGAACTCTGTTTTGGCTGTGATTTTGGTTTAATTTGCAGTTCTGATAATCCAAGCTTAGTCCCAAACAAGTATCGGTAGCTCTTGTTGAAAATGATTATGTGATATATATATATGTACCAATATAGTTGATTTTAGCCCACACCCGTAGACGTCGTGCTGATGCGATGTCTTTCGGTTATAGCTTTCCATCTTTACTGCCATAAAGAATTGTAATGTAAATACAGTACACAGTATTTATTGCACATCCTTGAGTCATTGCATTATTTCTCCTTTCAGATTTAGCCTCCACCCCCCAAACTAGTTGGATTTTTTTTTGTGTTTTTTGTACAATAAAACTTGTACAATAAAATGTCATTACAACAGTGCAGTTATGAGGAGAAAATAATACTCAAATTGGTCATCTTTTCATCACAGGTCATCACTGGTTATGACGAGATCATTCATCATTTGGTTCTCCAATATAATGGCTTCCTCATCCTGCACAAAATAGATACAGGTTAAACTCACTATTTATACACTTTTGCTATTTCTACAACAACTATTTTTCGGGTGCAAAAAAATAGAGACATCAACAAAAAGGTTGCGTGCTTGTATTTTACTTGTGGAGTCTTTCCATTTTATCCTACTTTACATTTCCACTCTATATTTCAGAGGGAAATATCATTCTTCTCCATTGAATTTATTTGACAGCTTTAGTTACTAGTTGAAATGATGATTTTACACAGTGGATAATATATAACCATAGGCTTTTAAAATACAACACATTGTTAAAGATTAAACCAGTGGTTTCCAAACTTTTTGGCTTCTGGTATCTTACAGATAGCAGCGTGTAGTCGGGTCACATTTCAGATATTTTACCAAATAGTGCTTTGTTTCCCTTTCTTCATTTCAAATAATGTTCAAATGATCCAACATCAGATTTTTTTTATTCTATCAGTCCTCTTTCTGTCCCTATATAAAAAACTTTTTATAAAGTTCAATCCACCTCCAGCAGCTACAAGAGTTCACATGCTGCTTACAGACTGATGTTTCAGTGTTAATCATCTAATGAGGTCATAGATAATAATACACTGATCATTCCTAGCATTAAAATCAAACCTCTCAAGTGGAGGTGGAATATTTAAGGCAGTTATTTCTTAAAGCTGTTGTGTTAAAAAATCACAAAATGGGTAATTGCAAAAACTTGAATATTTTTACAACATGCAAATTGTGATGTCTAGACGACTGGCTCAAAGCAGTACCTACCAAAGCTAGTCCAAAGAAAGACAACCAGTCAACCAGCAACAGGTTTATGGGTGCCTACTGATGTGAATGAGGGATGGAAGCTAGCCTGACTGCTCTTATCCCACAGAAGGAGCTGATGCTAACTTTGTGGTGCTACAGATACCACAGAACACCTTCAGAGGTCTTGTGGAGTCCATGCCCCAATGGCTGTTTTGCCAGCTGTTTTAATGCTCTGGTTATCGGTGTATCAGGAACCAAATCTGCACATTACTTTAACACTTTAAGTACATTTTGCTTCTAATAATACTTAAGTACATTTACTTAAGTAGGTTTTTTTGATCCAGGACTTTGTAGTGGAGTATTTTCTGTTATTGTATTAATACGTTTATTATGTAGATTTAAATTAAGTAAATCTGCTATACTATTTATATCTATACTTACTATCTGTACTACTATCTATACTTCTTTCACCACTCTACTTACACTTGGTAAAATACTAAGAAAACAAAGTTTACTCACAGCATCCTTTTCTGCGTAGTCCTTCTCTGTACCTCTGTAGGCTAACACATGGATCAGCGTGTACACTCTGTTACAGGAGACAAAAACAAGACTCAACCCATGGAATTCTCAATCCAGCATTAAACTAACAAACTGTATCGTGCAGCATTGGTTATAACATACCTGTGATAAAGCATAGCCAGAAACTGGATCAACAGAAGTATGGCAAAAGACAGCAGGAACATCAAGCTTAGAGGTTCCACCCTCAAAGGTTCCTCAGCCAAACTGCCATTGGGCAAATATTTTGGAATCTTGATGCTAATTACATCACTGCCAATGGCTTGAAGGAAAAATGTGGCCACAACCCATAAGACATTCACAATAAAGTACAGAAATACTGCCTGGAACGGAAACAGAATTGGAAAGATGTGTTTTAATGATGCAAGTTAAATCTGGCCTAGATGAGAACTGAGCCTGAGATCGCTAGGATTGTTACCTTGTTCCGTAGGGATTTCAGTTCCCTTTCCACTTGGTCTTGATGGCTTTTGGGATCATTTATCGGTTTCAGATAGCGGTCTATCAGCTTATTCCAGAAGTCTTCCTCATCCTGGTTAGGTAAACAAATATTTGATTGATTAATAAAACCATTAAAAGACCAAGCCTCATAAAGTTAATAATTTCCAGGCTAAACTTGTTACAGAGCAGAGAGCAGTTTCCAACCAGCTGCTGTCCCTATAAAAAAAAAAGACCAGTGTCTCAATTATGCGTCCTTACCCCAGACAGTCTTATAACCTGGGGGGCCACCAGGGTTTTCTCAATAGCTCGTTTCACTCTTGCCTCCAGCCTCTTCCTGCGATTGATTTGCATACGGTTAGTCTTCAGGATCCTTCTTGCTGACTCGTTAAGTGCATCCTGTAGTTCTTCAAGTTGGCTCTCTGACAAAATATCCTCCGGGCCCACTTTGTCCCTTAGTTCTTCATTGAGAGTGTCAGTTAGCATGAGCACCAACTCTTCACACAGGTCGTCCTGGTCTTTGTTTCTGAGGGTGTACCTAATCTGTTCCTGTAGGTTCCTCTTAAGATTTGCATAGGTAAGCTTCCTCAGGAATACACTTTTCACAGGCGTGACCCAGTCTGTTAGACAAAATAATGACTTTATTATAGATCTTTCTGAATATGCTGAAGCTGCTTGCTAAAGATTTAGGTCGATCAAAATATTGTACCACTTATTTTACGACTTACCACTCTCAGGGACAACTTCCTTTTCCTGCTCCTTCCGATGATCGTATACATCCAAATCCTCTTCCTCGTCATCATCATCATCATCATATGAAGTGTAGGTTTTTTGATCACTGCTGATGTCACTTGTACTGCAAAAAATGTGTATTGACAGAAGCTCTAATTGAAACATCAAGCCTCAAATGAATGTCTCAGATTAAAATTCATGTAAATATTATCTACCTGTTCACAGATTTCGTATCCTGATCTTTATCATTTGACAGAAGCTTGACGTCTGCGGTCCTCAGTGAATTACCTCTGTTATTTTCAACAGGGACTTCGTTAGGTTGGGTGTGTTTTAAACTTTCTTCAGCATCTTGTGCAGTTATGTCCTCTGTTTTGGCCGGTGAACCATTTGGATTAACTGCTTGCTGGATTTGCTGAAGCATCAAGTTTTCGGTTTCTTGGGTGACTTGGATATTTACATCCCAGCAACAGAGTTTGCAGTTGCGGTTGCACACAATTCCCACGTGTTTCTTCTCTTCTTTCTCTTTGTTGGATTCTCGAGTGCCCCAGGAGACATTGTTCATGTTGACCAAGGAGTAGATAGTAAGGAGGAGGTAACCGCTAGGGATGCATATAAAGTACATAAGGCCGTAGACAATCATGCCAAACTCCTGGGGATGAAGTATTGCCGTGACCAAATACAAAACTGTCATGGACACCAGAAATATCCCAGTAGGAGTGATGAATGTGCCTTCCTTCACCATGTCACCTGTTACCAGATTAAGCATGTTAAAGCTCATATTGAACATGGGGATCACCAATATTCTTACAGGCGGCCATATTGTTAATGGGTTTTGCTAAAGATATAAAACGACATATAGAAAATTACATATTTTTGTAATTCAAGTTCGAACTGATCACTCACCAATAATGGAGAACAAAGATGCTGTCATCAGAAATGCGTACAAAATACTGAGAATAGCAGCGATGGTAACCTGGAAGTTGGATTTGGTGAAGAAACAAATCAGCATGTACACAATTGGTGGTATGACAGCTATTATAATGGACAGAGTTCCTTTGATGCCAAACACAAACTGGAAAGCCCCTAAAACAAAGATAAAAAAACAAAATACTCCAGTCAATAATATAGACCTGAAATAGACCCAAAAAATGCTAGCTCAGTTCCAGACGTGAGTGAAATGTGAAAACATGGATATACTAACCAGCTACCATCAAGGTCACAGATGCAGGTCCAAGAATAGAAGAAGCCACAGTGAAGATCTGGTAGAAAATATAGAGCATAGATATGGAAGTGTTCCTCTTCACAGTTTCCTTTCCACTATGAAGAAGGTCTAAAGTATTTGCGAGAGTAGAGGGACCCCAGCGGCGCCTTTGGTTGTAGAACTCCTTAAATTCTTGAGGAGAATTTGTGTAAGCATCAGAGGCCGCGTTGTACTCCACTCTCCATCCCTGCTGGAGAAGCAATGTGCAAAGCCAGCGATCCTCACCTGAAAATGATTTGTAAACAGACAAGCTTGTGAAGTGGTTCAATGCTACCATTACCCCTGGCTAGTGACCATACAGTAGATTCTCTGCCTATGGCGATGCCTATGACATTCATTTGTCAGTTATGGTGTTACACACAGCATGATACGTAGCTCATGAGCACATGAATAAAAGTCACATAATCTAAAATAAAATTAGAAAATGTTATTACAGTGTAGTTAATACAAAGTTTATTTAATACTTGCCAACCTGTATCAGCTAGCATCAGGAAAACTTAATTATGAGTGAATTTACCTTTTCCTGCTATTTTTGAAAAATATATTTAATGTCTAATAATTACTTGAACTAGCCGAGAAAACAAGTGAAGCACTAGAACAAGCTAGGTACAAGTGAATGTGTCTGTGTGTGTGTCCACGGAAATACACCACTAGACTCATTCTTTACATACTGTGAATTGATTTTAAATTAAATGTATTAGCTAGCTACATTAGCTAGCTGAGATTCGCTCACCACTGACTGATAGGAAAAACAATATATAGGTTAAGAGCTGGTATTGCTCACTTAGGGTTGTCTGTAAACATTTGTTCTCACCTAGCCTGGTATTGCTGATGCTAACGCAGAGTTTTATATTCAAGCTGTTTTATCCAGTGACTTGTACTGTAAGATGCTATATTTCATTTTATTGATATGCTAGCAGAGCACATTAGCAACATGGGTTAAGTGGTGGTTGGTGTGGTATGGTGGTAACATCATTGGCTCCCACGTGCGAGACCCAGGTTTGATTACTGGTCTGGGGCAGCCAGTCCGTCCTACACCAGTCCTTGGGCAAGACTCCCAACACTACGTTGGCCTCCTTTAATACCAGTAACCTTGTAAGTTGCTCTGGATAAGAGCCAAATGCCATAAATGGAAAAAAACCCAATTAATTGCGCCAAGGAAAAAATAACATCATTCATTCCCCCAAACTGTTGAGTACTGCTAGGTAAAAAGCAGTAAAAAAGCTAGTCACCTAAATTAAGACTGCCAAGGTGGACGTGTAAGGTAATAACGTAAGGTACATTTTATTTTGCGGCTGTTCTAATACAAGTCACTGTAGCCAGAGCTCTATGGAGGATTTACTATTGAAACCCCTGTGTATGTCTGCCTACCTTGGTCATACTGGACATACTCAGAGGCCCTGGTGGCTTTGGTGGTATATCGCTTTAGCACATTGTCATCCATTAAAGCTGACCCCCTGAACAGGCTGAAGCATCCAGGGCTGCAAAGCACACACCCAAACACATGCTCTGCTGTTTTCTGTAGCCAGTGACCCACAGCATATTCAAACTTCTGATACCACACCATTGGACCTGCAATCAAACATAATCTTTCATTACTACCTGAAGTAAGATACATTTTGAATTAAAGTTTTCTATTCTATTCTATTCTATTCTATTCTATTCTATTCTATTCTATTCTATTCTAAATATTATTTTTTTTTTTTTTTTTGTCAAGATAAAATTCGTACCCATTCCAGTTGGATGAATTCTTCCACAAGCAGCACCTACGTTATCATACATTCGAAGACGATCAACCAGTAGAATCACAGCATTGGGGTGGAAATCAGTGTCTCCATCCAAAGCCAAGATGTATGTGTTTTCATCTGCTATATGCTTTCTTTTACTATCGTTGTCAAAGCCTGGCAAGACGAACGTTTCTTCATCCAGTGATATTAGACTTGCACGGCATACGTTGTTTTGTCGCTGTAAGCACACATAAGGAACTCAACATGAACAATGACTTCGCTTAGCATATTAATATGTAACATATGGCTGACTTTAAAGGAAGACTTACAGTTATTTTTTGTGGATTTTTCACTATGTAACCTTTCCAACCCAGGAGATAATACATGTACATGATCTGGGACCATCTCTTTTTGTGCCTTATAAGCGATTTGTCCTTGAGATGGATATATAGCATATTTCCCTCTGGTAGCACAAATGCAACCCGGCCACCATAAGGAGTTTCAATGATGGACACTTCATCTGGCTCCTTGTTTGTGAATACTCTAAACAGCACAGTAGTTACATTGGTAATTATGCAATAGTCATTAAAAAATATAATATGCTTATTTCTCAAACAACTGTTACCTGTAAACTTCAATGACCACATCTATTAGATCTCCCACATATGAATTGATCAGCTTATTCCTAGTGACTTTATCTTCCATGAAGGCATCATCGACATAAATATGGCATTCAAAGTCAAAGTAGTCCTTGTGCTCTTCCTTTGGATCACCTCTGTACCTGTCCAGCCTAAAACCATAAAAGGTTAGAGTGAATGACATTGACAGTAGAGCAACGTTTCTTATATGAACAAAACATAACTTTTACCTGAACATCGATGTAAGGATCTTAAGCATCTCATCATATGTTTCATGCCACATTGTTGCACAGAGGTATATGACACAGTTCTCTGCTTCCTCAATGCTGAAACACATACATTTAAAATTCAAAACACATTCTGGTTAAAAGACTTTTTCTAAATCAAGTCAGTTTAATCATAGTACCTTTCTAGGTTCTTCACTTTCATTTTGGTGTTTAGTAATAGAGATTGATCAATGAAAGCGGATTCGTACAGTCGCCGGACAAAGAGCTGGGATGTCCGCTCGATACGTGGCACCTTCATGCTCCAAACATAATATGTACTTGTAATCAATCCGAGCCACATGCAGACCCCCTCAAGTGCGAGCATGGAGAAAGGCCAAACTGCATAATGGCTATTTAATGTTGTTTTGCAGATACTGTTGGAAAGTTCCAGGAGGATGAGTGGAGTGCTGTTGGAGACCTTAAGCTTATTAAGACCGAAGCAAAAGTCCAGAAAAGGGTTGTCAATTATTGTGTAGTTGGTTGTCGCATCAGAGAAGTATGAAGACTCTGGTGCCACGTTCAAGATGTTTGCTTGAGTTAGGAAAAGTACTATGCCTACAATCAGTGTAACAGGGCCTGTCAGTGAGACTGGAATGGCAAAGCTCATCCTTACGGCATGGATCTTGCAGGCCACAACCCCAAACCAATGGCAGGCAGCAGAGCAGAAGGCTTGGAGTAAAAAAACCCCAAGTCCTATCTCAAGGGTATTTTCTGAAATGTTTGTGAAAGCGTTCCAATCGATACGGGGCTTGGTTATTAGCCCGTAATATAGGAAATACACCCCAACAGTGACAGCAATCCTCAAAAGACTGGTGATCATGAAGACAGAATCTCTGAAGCCATCTAACTCAGTTAGCATATCCTGAATATTGTTGCTGGCCTGTAGAGAATTTTCCCACCAGTTAAGAGAGATAAGCAGAGAAGCAAATATAGCAAGGGCAACGTAAAAATAAGCATCTGTCTTCAGTCCTGGGAGATAAGAGGATATTCGCACATAGTAATCAATAGCCAGAAGAACATAGCCAGTGCACACTAGAATAATAGAGCAAATGGGAAAGATGATCATCCAGCGCTCATGCTGAAGACGAAGGACAGCATGAAGGATGGATGTGGCGATGCAGACACCTCCGGATATGAAAAGGTTGGTGAGGACATCAAACTGAGGCATCACAATCAGAACCAAGATCGAGGTGCCTATTGCCACCAAGATCTCAATCCCTGAAATCTGCAATAAGATATAATAAGAGCATTTGTTAGGCAAAGAAATTATTAAGTGTGTTGCTGTTTCTACAACCACATTTAATCATGGAAAAAAAATAATTTATTTTGTAAGCATTGTAAATCATGGATTATATATCTGTGCAGATCCTCAGTGGCAGTTCAGCCAATCACATACACTTATGTACATTTTCTACCTGACGGCAATTTCAGACTAGCTATTTGTAGACATTTAGTTCAGGAAGGAATGTGTGTTCACAGATTTATTATTTTTCTTTTTTTTTTTTTTGTGCTGTTTCTTGTGTACATTTGACAAATAAAGTGATTCTGATTCAGATTTTGATATACTTTAGTTGTATACACCTAGTGTAGGGATATTCTGACATATCTATGACAAAAAAGACAGGGAATCTTGAACAATGAACATAAAAATGTAACCAATTTGATGATTATTAGTAAACTGTATTTGTGTTAGATCAACTCACAATCCCCAAGGTTTTCATGTTGGGTCTAACAAAGGCTTTGAAGGTACATTTCCACAGACACTTGAAAAACACCAGCAGGTTGGGTGTAACCAGGGCGCACATCAGCAGTAGTGTGTAAAACTGCTTATCTGTATCATTCCGCAGCGACTGTGGACTGGACAGTGTGACCAGTGTCAGAAGGGAACCCTGAAATAAGATTCGGCATTTGGTATTATTCAAACAATTTTTCTAAGAAATAAAAAAGTGCCAGTCTGACACTCAACTGCTGGTGCAGCTGTAATGTTATTTAATAGGACAAAAAAAATCTCACACATGATTGATAAAAGGTTTTGTTTTAAAACCGTCTGTATAATAGGAATATACAGCTGAAGTGCTTAGGGACTAAAGAACTAACGTGTGTCTGCGTCTCTTAAATCACAGATGAACCGAGACAAAATCCCACTGGCACCAAAATGAGCAGTTAGTCGAAAGACATTGTGGTTAATATAGGAAATAGCTAACCAGTGTCTAGCGCAACTTAAAAAGGGCTGAGAAAAGAAGATTATACCTGCTTTTGCAGGAAATAGTTAGTTTATATACAGGGCAAAGGCCAATCAGTATTGAGTCAGTACAAAAACATTTCTGAAATTAAAATATTTGCAAATATTATTATTATTATTATTATTATTATTATTATTATTATTAATAATAATAATAATTTTACATAAAACTGTTTGTAAGTAAGGAAAGCAATTTTTATAGAAATAAATGAGATAAAAACATAATGAATGAAGAAGTAAGTATTACAGATTCTCCAGGACACTCAGTAAAACTGATCATCTAATTCCCTAATAAAACTAGATCATCCTAACCTGGGACGAGTATTTAACACAAAAGGAAAGTGTAGTCTTTGCATGTGTCTAAGCTATTGTTAATGCGATCATCTTTTATATGGATTTAATACTCAGCATTTCATCATAAAATCATTATGTTAAATATATATTTATATATATTTTAGAAATAGTTAAAAAATAGTTTAAAATATATATATTTATGATTTATTTAATATTTTAATCTAATTTAATCCTTATTATTTATGTTTCACACATACACACACACACACACACACATATGTAGTTCGGTTAGTCTAGAAGACTTTCTAATATATGTGGTGGAAGAAATTAAATAAAGATCTTAAAATCGGCCAGTTGTAGAAAAACAAGTCAATTTCACAGTTTATTATCTACGCTAGTCTCAGTGTGAATTTGCATTTCCTTGTGATCTCTTAATGATCCCTTTACCCTCTTCATTTACTTCCTTGTTGCAAAGTTACTTAGTCATCAGTCTACTGGTTCATCATATCTACATGTTGCTAGGATATGACTGTACACTAGGGAGGGTAGTAACATTCAGAAATATTCAGGAAGATATAGATTAGAGGGGACAAAGTATCCATAGCTCAGTGTTATCAGAAATTCAGCTGTAAACTGCTTTCCATGTCATGACAGATACTTGGGTTGAACAAACACGCGGGTGTGGCTGTTGTTATGAAGACACTTCTGAAAACGAAGCAATAAATGCTTTATGAATTATGAATATGTAATGAGAAGGTTTCAGTGTTACAAGTCACCTTGCTGATGACGGCACTGGTTAAGACCAGTATGCCTATGACCACAGCCATGAAGTGTTGCATAAATATCAGACATGTTTGCTTCTTTTCTTTCTCGGCTCCAACAGGATTTAGCTGAAAGGGATCCCATGTGTCCCTGTAAAAGCATAAGTGTATCATTGAATGTTGCATATTTTCATCATTGTTCTGGATGACAAAAATACACACAAATTGTTGGCACATACCAATCAGTTGTTACATTAAAACCACCTGACTTATATTGTGCTCAATAAATAGTTCTGACCCATCAAGGTCCTGATATCTTTTTTAATCATAGCCAATATGCACTTTTTAAAAAATGTGTGCAACAGTAGCCCTTCTTTGGGATCAGACCAGATGGACTAGCATTCCCTCACCATGCACATCAATGAGCCTTGGACCCACATGATCAGATTGAAGGTTCATCGTTTGTCCTTTCTTGGACTAACCACTGGATACCAGGAACACCCCACCAGACCTGCCGTGCTCTGATCAAGTCGTCTAGCCATTTGGAGCCCCAAGTCACCCAGGTCATTTTTTTTCTGCCTCCAGCATGTTAATTTCCAGAGCTGGCTGTTCACTTGCTACCTAATACAGTATATCCCACCAGTGTACAGGTGCCCACCACTGGACACGTGACACTGATCAGTGTATACTGTAAGCTATAGTAGCATCAAGGACATACTACGTCCATAGCCATAACCTGGGACTACATGTAGGCCACCATGGCACTTAATACTTAACAGGAAAAAAATTGATAAAACAAGTTTTTATTAAACTAATAAGGTGTATAACCATACTATTATTTAAATATACACTTATCCAGTTATCTAATATAATCTTATTATATATTTTATATAATCTTATTATTTTAATGGCAACAATAAATCCTAGTTTTTGACTACACAAATTGTTTATTTGATTGTACCTGTGCCTCCCCTCTCTCCTTTGGCCCCTATTCCTCAGTTCCTCCATGTCGTTCTGCTACTCCATGTACAGTCTGGAATGAAGTCACATCCAGAGACGGGTTTATTTAAGTCTTCTTCCTCGAGCTATGACTGGACCCTTAGCCCTGCCTCGTTTACAGTGCACCAGGTCATAAACAGGTACAAGGATCACCTGAAAAGAGATTTCCCTCTTTGGCTTTTGCCGGAAATTGTTAGTTTATATACAGGGCAAAGGCCAATTACTCTATAACATTATCAACCATTATTGTGAAATGTAATAGACACTGGTAAAAGAGGAGTAGGATATAATTTCCTTGTTTAATGGTAATAAAATAAAGAAGCATGTGTATAATTTGTGCACCTGAATTACTTTAATGCCTACACATCAGTATTTACAGTATTATTCTAAAACTGTATTAATATAATCCTAAAACAAACATCAATAATTTGTAAAAAAAAAAAAAAAATAATGAAAATGATATATATCTGAATACCCCAGCAAGTAATGGGTCCTTCCTTTTTTCTTTTAGGCTATGTCCAGAACATGGCAGCCATCTTGAAAGTTGCTATATTGAATCTAGGGCAAGTTTTTCCAATGGGAAGGTGGTCCTGTGTCCTCCCCAGTAAGTCTACCTCTGCTTTGACTCTAGAGCAACCAGAAATTTCATGGACCTTGAGATAGCCAGAGAACTAAAGATCCTGAACACACAACTGCAGCACTCACTCCATATCCAAGCCTGTGATGGGGGACCCATCGGAGATGGACCAGTCACAAAGTGCATGGTGCCATTAAAGCCACAACTTAGGGTGCTCCATCATAAAATCGTCTCCTTCCTAATCACAGCGTATGTTAAGCACCCCATGGTTGAGAGGGTTAGTGAGAGTAAGAATAGTGTAATGCCTTAGGCAGAGTTAGCAAATGGGGCAGATGAGTAATGCTGAGTGATCCTAAATGATGGCAGCAGCATCGTAAAGCCAAAGCTAACACCAAGGTTTGCCTATGGGATCACCACTTCTTTCCTCTATATGAGTCTAACAGGTTTGCTTTCCTCAGTGAGGCACCCACTCAGAAACCTGAAAGAACTCTGTTTATAGGAAATTGACATGTGAAAGGACATGTAAAATACTAGACTCTTACGATCCTCCATGCCTACTTCGGTCAAAAGGTGCAGGCTATTTGCTGATACCTCGAATTATGAGGGCTACAGCAGGGGGCAG
>JAOVVF010000033.1:7076341-7089532 GCA_028565595.1 Duopalatinus emarginatus | reverse complement strand
AATATACCAATGCCATTCAGAAGCATCACGTTGGTCAAGACGTCAAAGTGGGGCATAGTGACGAGGATAAGGACGGACGATCCGAGAGCCACCAGCGTTTCCATTGAAATGATCTAAACACAGATAAAAAAAAATTAAATGCATGATACATGTAAAAAATGTTTAAACAGTCTTTGTGATAATAAACTTTTGACAATTAATGAGTATTTAACAAGAGTAGATTCAAAATATCTTATCGTATTACTATTAATTAGAGTTAAATGCTACAAAAAAATCCCAAATTTTCTGAATAATAAGAATTGTGTTATTGTAACTGATGATTTGCAGGAGGATCTGCCTGGAAATACAGCCCCCACAGTAACAGTGGTGAATCATTCGTTATTATGTAACTCACACTGTTATTACGTAAGGCACATTCCTTCTAGCTACACTTAAATAACAATTTTTTTAATTTATGTACGCATTTACAGAACTCTGCATGGACGTGCTTAAGGTGACGAGTAAAGTTCTCATTTAGTCATGATCCTATTATTATTTTACAGTTGTACAAAATAAAAAAAAAACAGAGGAAAATGCCATGTCATGAGTTCAGATCAACTACTGTTGAAAAAAACTGCGAAATCATGTACAGTAAATATTGATAATTGTATTCAGATACACAAAGGGTCAGTAAGTCGTCCATGTGAATCTAACTGTAGATAAGATAATATAAGAATATTGGACTAAAGTAAAACATGGCGTAGTAAAAATAGTAACATCAAGGTTAAACTCTAATTATAGAAACAAGCTAACAATATCTAAAATAAGGCAACTGTGTTCCAGCTAAAATATACTTCATCATATGTCTGATCAGTTTATTATAGCATTAAATAACCACAACCAGACAAATTACTGAAACTCATATTTTATGATTTTTTTTTATTAAAGTGGTTCTTTTAAAACCGTCTGGATGAGGATTTCACATAGTTCTACGGTTCTCTTTACAGAGAAAAATGAACGCCTCAGGGTGCTAAATTTCCCTCAAAAAACCCAAGCACATAGTATTAAGTGTATAGACAATACAGTGGAGAACATATTCAGATTATAACTGGCACTTACCCATATCAAAGTTTGCACTGACGGGGTTTTTGAATCTTTAAAAGTAATTTTCCAAATACTTTTGATCAGCAGTATAACACTTGGAGCTATTAGAAGGCAGCCAATGAAGAGGAAAATGTAAGGTTTGTTGTCTATGGTGGTTGAATTGGCGCTGCTGAGGTTTATTAACAGCAACAGCGATGACTGTAACATAGATAAAAACAGAAATAGGATACATATATTTATGTTCAAATGCAAAATTGCTGCCAACAGGTTTATATATATATATAAAAAAAAGTCTTACCTTGCTGAAGAAGGCTAGTCCAAACACCAAGATTCCTACTAAAGTACATGTGATGAGTTCAATAAAATTCAAACTCTTGCGAGGTTTTTGCTCATCTGCAATTATAGGTGATTCGCGAGCAGCGTCCCAGCCCTGTCGGGTCCTGCAAGTTTTTATCACAGAAACATTAAGAGTAATTGTATGTGTTATTATGATAAAACTATAGGAATCACTGGATACCAATAATTTTTTGGGGAAAATGAAAATAGTTGGTAATATAGAAATCCAAGAAAGAAACATTCAACCGATTTCTTACCAGTGCTGCTTTTCACTCTGATCTTCATGCATCCTTGTTTAGTGGAAAGTGTCACACCAGTGCCAATTAGGTATCTTAAAAATAAGCATGGGTGGTTACATATGAACCTGTTTCTGTGTGCCTGTTGGATCTGTTAATGATGATGCCGAATGTCATGATTTGCTTGTTCAGGTATGAGGAAGCCTTCGTCCAGGATCTTATCATTTCATGAGAACTAATGCATAGTTTGGTACTGCCCCACCAAGGAATGTTAGTTATGTTTGATGTTGACTGAAGTCAATTTTGTTCATTACTTCCTGTAATCGGTTTCTGAATTGCTCTGGTTAAAAAGCCTCATTTTACATAGCAGTAATTAGTAGTGGCACACATTCTCTGCAGGAAAAAAAGTCTTTGTATCTGTGATTAGGTAACAGAAGCAGAAGAGTGTACAACAGTGAGCCATCGTTACCATCAGTAGTGCTAATAGCTGTAATTATGATGTCATAGTATTATTTATTAAGATACTATTGGTCTATAGTAAACATGCCATCATCAGGGCTCTATACAGATCTTTGATGGGGTTTTAGTCTTGACTTTGGCTGGACCACTCTAGAACAACTTTCAACTACTGTTGAAAAAAAACTGTGAAATTATGTACAGTAAATATTGATAATTGTATTCAGATACACAAAGGGTCAGTAAGTCGTCCATGTGAATCTAACTGTAGATAAGATAATATAAGAATATTGGACTAAAGTAAAACATGGCGTAGTAAAAATAGTAACATCAAGGTTAAACTCTAATTATAGAAACAAGCTCACAATGGTAAAATATCCAAAATGAGGAAACTGTGTTCCAGCTAAAATATACTTCATCATATGTCTGATCAGTTTATTATAGCATTAAATAACCACACCAAACATGTCCCAAAGCTTTTGACTGTGTGCTTAGGCTCATTGTTATGTTGCCATGTAAAATATCACCCCAGTCTGAGTTTAAATGGTCTGGACCTCTCCCTTGTGCTGAAATCATCCAAGGGTCCTTTTTATAAGCCTATACTAGTAAGGTCTTGAATACATAACCAGTGTAGCCTAGTCAGAATTTTTTTTAATTCTGATGTTAGATGTGAACAATAACTGGCAACAATTAAGTTGTTCTTTTTTAGAATTTGGCAGCCACATCACAAAATATGGCAGATGTGGCACCCTACTGGTGTAACTTGTGGTAGGAGGGATGCAGGGAATATATGCTTAAAATTGATTGGGGATCCACCATGATCCTGAACCTAATGAATAATTTAATGTATATTGTCCAAGCTTATAAAAAAGGTGCATCTGAATACATACTCTTAACCCTCAGGAGGTTTTATGTTTTACCTGACATTACCTACAAGTTCAGTCAAATTCCGAGGAAAAAAGGTGGAGCTCTGATTTTTTTTTTTAATTGTCCTTGTGTTGTTGGTTTGGTCGTCTTTACACAGCGGCGAAACCAGTCAGGATCACAAGCAAGAACTCATACCTTAGAATCTAACCTAACACAACAGGTGCACCATAACAACAACAAGGTAGATAGTTTGATTAAAGAGGTGCATATTTACAGTAGCATTTTACACTAACAACAGCAACAACAGAATGCCTTTGTGGGTATTTTACTGGGGATGTTAAGTAGGCCCTCCATTCTCACAATGAATGCGGACACATGTTAATACCAGAGATAACAACAGGTACACCTCAGAAGATGGACACCCTAAGATACGCCTCAAGCATTAAATTAATTAAAGACGTCCTGAAATCACTGAATCCTAAACTTCAGCCCATCTGTTGTTGGCTCCAACTATGCCATTTTCAGCTATACCCACACCGACTCCAGGTATGCCAAAATACAGAAAACTTTGCAAAATTTGTGTCAGAGTATACCAGTGTGCTAACTTTCAGAAGACCTTGCGACATCCGCCTTGTTCCCGATTAATTCAATGTCCCTAAGTAGACTGTAAGTGCCTCAGCAATATCAACTGACTCCTTTAAAGGTCATTTGAGTGGCTGTCCAACAGAGGTGTTGTGGTTGATTTAGCTATACAGCCACTTTATCTATTTAATCCACTGCTCTTGTGCGTGCCTACCAATCTCGTTCCCTCGTCTCTGCTACCAGTTCACAGTAGTTGTCTATTTACCTTAATATATGGTATATAGACTAAAGCATGTGTGTTGCATTTTGGCTTACATATAAGGAAGGTGATTAAACAGATAATTATGTCATCTTAACTCCAATCCTATAATATACAGTCACAAAACTTTATATCCCAGTAACCATTATAGTTCATTCTTTAACAATATATGACTTAGTAATGCATGTTTTTTTAAAGCAATCCTACAGGTATATAAAGTTTGTTTCTAATGCATTCGTTTTTTGGCTGCATGAAAAAAAAAAAGTGAAATGTTCCAATGAATTGAAGATGGGGCGGGTGGTTAAGTCATCCACTACCAGAGAAATTCTCCAGCAGGTTTGTTGGAAAGAGCAGAAACCTGTTGGAGCAGGTACGGAGCATGAAAAAGAAGTTATGCCCCGCTAAAGAGTTGCGGCTGTTCGTTCTTCTAGACAAAGCAACGTTCAGGGAAAGAGGTAAACCATTTCCTTGTACTGATTATTGTTTTTTGTTTTTTTTGCAAAATCCATTTAATTCCACACAAATCGTTTAAAAATAGTCACAGTTGTGCCACATGCGTGTCTTATCGGTATCATCAAATTACAACTGTACAGCTGGTGTAAACACTCTGGGTATAAACATTCTTAAAGCATAGTGTGTAACCTGAAGCTTGATAGAAGGAAAAGACTTGGAAAAAAAATCAGCATCTGCATTGCTGACTTGTCAGACTACACAGGATAAAGAAGGAGGACAAAACTGGATTAGTCTCTAGTGGATACCTGAGAAGAAGCAAAACTCAAAGATGCACCAGGGTCGCCTGCGTTTACGGCCATGGCTGGAAGAACAGATAAAGTCAGGGAGATATCCTGGAGTTGTGTGGCTTGATGAAGTAAGTTTTTCAACTTTTGTTTCAAAATTACATGTTTTCACAGTTGTTCCGTGTTTTCTAGATGCTTTAAATGCCTTCAAACAACATACTGTATGTGTCATGAATAGAAGTAGAAGACTGAGGTGTTATAAAATGAAATTTCATAATAAGACTGGTTCATCACCCATGTATATGTCAGTGAGAAGACCATTTTTAATTTTTTAATGCCTTAGAAATGCACGTAAGCTTTACACGAAGCTTCTCTAATCTAATTCCTAATCTACAGAAGTATTTTACAGTTTATCACAGCACCTTCAAATGCTAAAATAAAACTCAAAGCAAAGTGTATGAGATTTTTTAGCTTTTGCAAAAAAAAAAAAAAAAAAAAAAAAAAGATTTTGCACAAAAAACAATGTACCAAATGCAATATTTATCATATGGTATAAAAAGTGATGGAACATAAAGGTATTAGGTTGGTATTTTTGAGATAAGAGAAGACAGAAAAAAAAGGATCTGCATAAGCTTCATGCATATCTTATGTCTATGAACTTTATATATTTACTAGCCATATAATATCCCAAAAACCTGCTACTGAAAGATCATTTTTAACACAGAGCTCTTTTTTCTTTTTTTCAACCTCTTCAAACTTTAGACTGCCCAGGTCTTCCAGATTCCTTGGAAACATGCTGCTCGACATGGCTGGAATATAGACAAGGACGCCACTTTGTTCAGAAACTGGGCCATCCATACAGGTGAGAGACAAGTCCAGGCACCAGTGGACACTGTCTCTAATTACATCTCAGCATGGCTTCCCCAACACATGCAGATACTGTTGCAAACTTTGAGCCAATATGACTGAGCTACAGTATATCAATCACTTGCTTGAAACTGAATGATATTTGATCCACACTGAGCTTGATGCCCAGTCGTATTTCAGGTTTGTCTAAAACCTGATGATGAGTGGTGTGCTTGGGTTTGTAACAATGTTGAGGTAGCTGGTACATGTCAAAGTAATCCACATCCACATGAATGCTAGGACCCAAGGTTTCAGAGCATCACATGGCCTCTGCTGGCTTGCGTTTCTTCCCATGGGTGCATCCTAATGCCAGGTTAGCAATGGAAATGCACCCGGTCGTCCACATGATGTAAAGAAAATATGCGATTCATCAGACCAAACTTTCCATTGCATCTTCCATTGCTTTGTGGTCTAATTTTGATGCACATGTGGCCATTGTATGCTTTTAGCGGGGGACAAGGCTCAGCATTGGCACTGACCAGTCTGGGTCTATGCCGGCCAGCACAAACCTTTTCAGCAACTTGTTCTGCAGTAGCTTGTCTGTGGAATAAGACCTTGAAGGGCTAGCCTTCACTCTCCACATGCATCCTTGGGCCCCGAAGACTCTGTCACCGGATCACTGGTTGTCCTTCCATGGACCAATTTTTAAGGGTACAAGCCTCTGCATACTGGAACGCACCCTATAAGACATGACTAAGATTTGTCTAACCACTACATGTTGATCATTGTCAAACTCAGATCTTTATGCTTGCCTGTTTTTCCTGATTCCAAAACGTCAACTTTTTAATTACTTACTGCATGATATATGTCACCAGCGCCAATGTAAATAGATCATATTATTCATTCTCCAGTTAGTTGTTTGTTGCATGCTTTAGATGTGCTTTAGGACTACGATCTTGTGAGAATGATTAAATGAACCAAATGAAGTAGCTCACTGTGATATCTGTTTGTTATTTTGACAGCTGGCTCGTGCACATAAAAATAAAAAAATGAGTTTCATTTTGAAGTTTTATTTTCATGCACGTGATTAAGCTGTCAGATATTAAGCTGGAGGGAAACACACCCCAATTTGATTTACAGTATTCATTCATTCAGTGTTCAGTAAGTGCCCGGTCACGGTTGTAGTGGTTTTGTAAGGGAAAATGAGGTCATGTATTATTCTCAGTTGCTCAAGGTGGTATTTGTAATAAAGAATACTGAAATAAATTTTTTGTGCAACTAGTAAACTTAAAAATATAAAATTCCTTTCTTAGCAGGGACTCATTCTGTTATTTATAATGACTCCATTTTTTGTTTTGTTTTGCAAATTGTGGCTACAAGGGAGATACAAACCTGGCGTTGACAAACCAGATCCCAAGACTTGGAAAGCCAACTTCCGCTGTGCTCTCAACTCCTTGCCAGATGTCAAAGAGCTTCGAGACAAAAGCATCAAGAAAGGCCACAATGCTTTTAGAGTCTATGAACTACTCCCCAAAAACAAATTGTCAAAGAAGAGAAAAGGCAAGCGTTAAAACCTAATATATTACTTTTACATTACATTGTAATTGTACATTTACATTGTAATCCAAAGCAACTTAATACAGTCTAAACAGGGAGTTTATTCAGCCAACACAAATGAAAAATGGTGGAAGTGGAAACTAAACATTCATATATACTTAAATATACAAACACAGACATCACCACCAATAACACAATAACTGCAACTAAGTTACACTAAAATGTGCTGCAAACTGATGACTGTTACATAGAAGGCTATGGAATGGAATAAGTGAAACATTAGTGAAGTCAGATATCACCAACAGTATCTGAATTTTCCAAACGTTGGACACATCTACCTATTTATATATTCATATTTATACACTAGAGTATATAATATACATGACTAATCACTGCAAGCCTCTTTATTTACCTTGTGTCTGGGAAACATTGACCAAATATATATTCCAATAACAATCACATAACTATGAATTTTACTAGAGTTTGGATTTACACTTAAGTGTCTGGTCTTAACTTTTTCCAATGTCCAACTTAGACATGGAGAATAGCAGAGTTGGTTTGCCTGCATTACTACCACGCACAGGTGCACCTCTGGAGAGGTTTACAGGTAAGCAAAGTGTCATTAGATTCACTAGAAACATAACCAGTACCACTGAAATGTTAGTTAAACCTGACGTATGGTTTAGAAGAAACTTTAGACTATTTGTTAAATTATTTGTAGTTTTCCTACATGAAAACAATCTCTTCTATTGTTATTATTCTTTAGAAGCTTTCAGGAAATATAAGGACGATGCCAGAGGTGTTGCTTCTGAGATGTTTGCTAAAAACTGCTACTCCGCAATACCATTAGTAAAAGAAGAATGCTCAGCTACCTACTGCTGTTCCCCAGCCAATCTCATCATGCCAACACATGGTGAGAAAAATGATATATTAGACAGATTGATACTGAAGATTTTTCTTTTGGACAATACTTATGAATGTTAACACATCCACAGAAGTTCAACCTAATGCAATGGAAGACCATGAGCAGACCGAAGCAGTGTTAAAGGCAAGGAATTTGACTTCCTATCTATGAAAATGAACTAGCAGGGGCTGGAGGTTTTGTAAAATGTCTGTTATTGAGCTTATATGATATCTTAATATAATTATATAATTTATTTATCCATACTACTGAGCAAAAGTATTTTCTTATAACTATTTTAGAAATTCTGTCAGTACAAAATTATTTCAGCCGGCCAAACATTACTTGGAAAAAAAGTCGGAGAGAGAGAAAAAAGGAAGAAATCTATTAAATATTACTGTCACTTTCAAAAACAAAACAAAAAAACAAAACAAAACAAAAACAAAAAAAATTAAATTAAATTAAAAAAACAAAAAAACAACGGCTTTTAAGCTTTATATGCAAAATGAATGAAGTGTGAGAATGAAACCCTCCAGAAGAACTGAGGACATTTTTTCAAAACCATTTAATCTCCTTATAAAACTGTACAAACTGTAACATTTAAACCATAATACTAAGTGGATTCCCATTTTGCTACTAAATCAGCCCTGAACCACTGAGTCATGGACTTCTCTAGAGGTCTGGTCTTCTTCTGCTGTGAAACCAGAACCTTTAGTTCCTGTCATTTATGAGGTGAGGCCTTTGTCCACTTATTTGTCCAGATGCTCGATTGGATATGGAGGCCAAGTCAACACCTTAAACATGGCAGGGCACATTATACTGCCGTCAGGGCCTACCATTACTGTCAAGGGCTGTACTTGGTCAGCTACAATGTTTAGATAGGTGGCACATGCCAAAGATCCGAGTACAAGGATTAGACCATCTACACAACACCAGGTCCCACTGGGTGTTCCTGGCATGTGGTAGTTAGTACCTACCATAAGTGGTCCAACTGATTCAGCAACAAGTTCTTGTGAATGGGTCAGGGCTGTTTTGGCAGCTGCATAGGCCATTTAAAATGCTACAGTAACAAGCTATATGTTATGAATTATGCTGCTGATCACTACTGCAGTTCTGAGGGACCTGGACAGCAGACGTGACGATGTTCTTTTGCATTATAGATTGTAGACCACCTACAGAACACGGACCACTGGAGCTCTTTGCATGAGGAAAGAGGCTGGAGACCAGCAAATTCCTGGATGGGAGGTCTTTGTAAGTTAGCGACACTTTATAATCACTTTCAGTGTTCGGTATCCAGAGTTACGTTGCTATATAAACTCCAAATTTTTTTGTAACTTTTATTTTTAA
Organism: Duopalatinus emarginatus; assembly: GCA_028565595.1. Classification (NCBI taxonomy): domain Eukaryota; kingdom Metazoa; phylum Chordata; class Actinopteri; order Siluriformes; family Pimelodidae; genus Duopalatinus; species Duopalatinus emarginatus. The sequence continues at coordinate 7,080,325 of JAOVVF010000033.1, read as the reverse complement.
ACAGATGAAACGATGGAATGTTCTAGCTACCCGTTCCAGCCAGACTGGCATAATCACAACACACAGACAAGTGAATTTTACTGAGATAACCAGCAGGACAGCTAATCAAAGTTTGCAGTAACAAGACAGTCAATCATACGTCTCTCTGAAGTGCAATCAAATACAGAACTCTCAACAAATGGACCTTTTTCCTCATAGTTTGACAAACTATAAGCATGACTGCCTGTATATACATATTAAACGCACTGAGATATTAAGCTATACACATGTTTTGTGTGAATTGCAGAAGTTGGGTTGCACCATCTTTAATTTAAGCATCTGACTACAATGCTGTTAAGCTATAAAGTTTTTTTTTTTCTCTCTCTCATTCACTTTATAAAATGATCAAGCCAGTCAAGACTACATGCGACTTCTGCTTTAGACTTTCATGAAAATAAACAGGACATCTGCTCAAATGTCCACATGAAGACTGAGGAAAGGTTTTATAATCCCCCTTTTTCCGCTCAAACTACTCGCAAGTGTGCAGAGTAACTTGACACTTACAGATCCAGAACTTTGTCAGCCCTATATTGCTTTTATAATAAAAGTTTTTTTATACGTAAAAATTGTACTTCTTTATGTCACACCATGAGTAAATTTACAATAATCAATTTAAAGAAAAATCTAAACATTTAAATGAATTCTTGCTCAAAGACGTTTATCAAATACAAAGTGGAAAATAAAGACAGGACCAATGATCTTGTGTATTAAGACAACTTTAATGATATTCACATTCATGTGAATGGGCTTAAATAGAGCTGTTAGAATACACAATTGCAAGGCAATTAGCTTGTTTTGTCTAAGCAAGGTTTGGGAAAACAGTTTTCTGGTTCAATGGCTGATTCCCCAAATACAAGTGGAAAAAAACTGACAAACCCAGTTGTCAGGGTTACAAAAGAAGAGTCTCCTGAGCAAATGTGATGTTTAATAATCAAAAGCCTGGCTGAATTTCCTCTTTTGAGCACCGCCTCTTCCGCCACCTCTTCCTCCTCTTCCGCCTCCTCCTCCTCGTCCTCCGTTTCGGTTATTGCCACCACGGAAGCCGTTGCGGAAGCCACTGCGGAATCCACCACGACCCCCGGCCCTTGGACCAGACCCCCAATCTCCACGATTCCGCATGCTTTCCTCCAATTCAGGAAGTTCGGTTGCGATAGTCAGTTCCCATCTGCGCCCATCTTGCCATTTTTCCTGTTAAAGGTGCACAGGCAGCTTTTAGTTTGGGAGTTAAGAGCATTTTCATTCATTTGGTTCAGGGTGACTAGTTTTGACAGCTAAAAAACAGCAAACGTTGTGAAATATGAGAACCTGGAGTCCAACAGGTTAGCTTAAAGAACTAGCAAGTGCTTACATAAGTCCGTGAAATGAACCTGACGTGATTTTTGGGATTACAGATTTACAGTAGCTAAGCGTTTGCACCACGCCTCGCTTGTTGTATCAAATTCTGCACTGATTGCAATTTTCTCTCTCTTTCACACACACCAAATATTCCCATACCTGGATTTCTTTCACCTTATCAGCTGGGACGTCAAAGCAAACCCCCTAAAAAAGAAACAGACATGAATTAATAATACACACAATTCTTGAAGATATAATACAATATAATTATTGAGCTGACATTAAGAATTGTTTGCTGGGGAAAAAAAACAAAACACTCGCAATCACACCTTTTTACTCTTAAGGAAGGTCATTCGTTTGATTTGGTCATCTATCTCTTCCCCGAGCTGCTCTTTCAGTCCTCGCCAGGCATACCCGATGTTGTGCATCTCCTGAGAGCAATTGAGCACTAACGTGGTGTAACCCTGTGGGAAAATGATAGAACTGGGCTTAATTACGATCGTATCCAAATCTTTCACAAAGTGTCGTAAAATCAATAGTTCATTCCACGTACAGCATCTGAGTTGAGGAGCGATCTCTGCTCCAGACTTGTGGCTCCTGATATGTGTGCCAGAGCAGCAGCCAGAGCCTCCACCGCACCTCGCTCTTCGATAAGCCGCTCGGCTGCTGCACGGAAATGTTCTACAGCTGTTGGAGGAACAGAATCCAGAAACCTGCAACAACAGATTAAGCAGAAAGATGAATCTAAGAATACAAGTGATCATTAAAGCCAAGGGATTCCTCCTGGAAACGGACTGGCTGTTGGTTACATACACAACATACCACTACTGTGGTCAGTTTGGCACTGTTAAGCTGAACAGTTACAACAACTGTAGGTTTTGCCATGATACAAGTTTTATCTCTTTATTAATCAATATATTTTATGTTGTGGAACATCCATGAAACAAGTTACCTCCTGTTATCATGGTATAATGACTAGGAACTACACTGTTCTGGCACTTTCAGTTGAACTTTAGATGAAAAATAAAATGCAGCTTGCTACTGAGAAAACTTCATACTTTCCCACGGTGGAAAACTTACTGACTGTTAAGATGCAGACACGCTGGGTATTTCTGCCATATATGCTAAATAAACCTCTCGACATTAATACTGCAGATTTAAGGTCTTTCTCTAAATAACACCACCTGTTTTTATCAAATTAGATTATATAGTGCATTGTCCATGCAATTTCCTGTAAATTAGTTCTTGTCCATCAGAACAAGTGTGTATAATCCAATAGAAATTAGGGCTGGACCCAAATATATGGGTATTGAGATATTCGCTCAATGAGTAGGTTTTTTTTTTTTTTATTATGCTATTTGTATATTTGTATATTATTTTCCCTTTCTTAGCTCCACCTTGCTCTAATATCACACCTGGGTTCAGATTAACGGTGGTATAAAAGAGGCAAAATGCAAAGAAGCTCAGCTGTTAGAAAGCATTTCAAAATGAGTACTTTTTTCGTTTGTTTAAGCTTCTCTGTTATCCTAATAATCCTTTAATACTGATGTCTTTTGAAGAACTTCTTTCGGAAGTTCATGCTCACAAGGCCATCATCAAGGCAACAAGAAGTGAGAAGTTAGTGTTAGTTAGTAAAACGGCTTTGGAATCAGTACTTTAATTCATTTTACAAATCTTTATAATGTGTTTGTTTAAAAAAAAAAAACGAGGCTTTAAATATTTGCCGAATATCAGAGCCAAATATCCAGAGTTTAAAAAAAAAAAAAAAGAAAAAAAAAAGGTACTGTCGCCTTGAAACTTCAACTACTGCTACAGTTGCGATTAAACAACTTCTAAACTTTCTAATCTTTGTTTTAAACTCAAATTTATGTACATATTAAGGCTAAGAAAGAGAAACAACAAACGTCACTTCTAAAACAGTATATCGATCCTATACAAAAATTCTTTGTACAAGGCAAACTGAAATGTGTATACTCAAATTTTGTACATTTTTTGATGCATAGGAATATTTATAAAAAGTTACCTCAGAGGTATCACTAGCCAAGTAGGTTTACATTAATTCATTTCTTTTTATAAGCACATAAATGATGAAGTCGTTTATGAAAATACTAAAAAATATCAAATTTATCGAATTAAAAAAATATATATATAAAAATATAAAATATAACATAAAATTGAATGCAATATATATGCTTATGGATATATGGAATTACATATATTGTGCTATATTTTTAATTTTTTAACATTTGTGATGTGAATAAGGTCCCAGAGGTAAGAGGTAAATCACCTGACTGCATCTTTACTGGAGGATTTGACGATGTCATTGGCAGTTGGGACACCAACACGCTTGAAAGAAATTCCCTAATGGATAAAAAAAAATAAATTTAAAACTGAATGAGAAATGAGATCATTTTAGGTAATATTAGGGTGCAGTTAAAGAGCAGTCAGTGTCGGAGACTCACAGCTTTCTGTTCCACATATCGCAGTTGATCTTCTTCTTTGCGCTGATAGAAACAGATGCAGACGCCAGTTCTACCAGCTCTGCCAGTTCGCCCAGAGCGGTGAATATATGACTCAACGTCCTGTGTATACATTAAGTATCACCAAAGT
>JAOVVF010000033.1:6998203-7010942 GCA_028565595.1 Duopalatinus emarginatus | reverse complement strand
CCCCACAGGGCAAGGACTCCACAAGCTTATGTAAATATTCTGTACACCAGACTTCCAGCAGAATGCTCCACAATTCTGTTGTATTCTGAGGTGTAGGGTTTCGGTGTTCCACAGCACACTGCATGGCATCCCAGACGTCTTTGATAATGTTGAGATCTGGTGTATTAGGCTCTGTTAGCCTCTACAAAACACATAAATGTACGTTTACATTTATATTTACGACATTGCACTTACAAAAGTGCTTCGTCATTTGCTTGGAGTATCTGAAGCTAATCCAATTAGACCAGGTTTCAAATACTTGAAGCCAGAAATGAGCCATACAATATTTAATATAAAACTCCAACGACATAAAAGTACTCCTAAACTATGAACAACTATGTAAATGTATCAAAAAGTGGAACACATCAAATTTATACTCGTATTGATGTTTCTCACTCTCGGCAGTCTACATGATTGTATTCACACTCATGGTTACTCAGCATCACTGGGGTTAAATATAAGTGAAGACAGCAGAGATGGTGGAGAGATTTCTTATTCCTGTAGGCTGCTCTGTTGACCTTCCCATCCTTATGTTATGTCCCTACACGAAATATATTTTGTGCAATATATTCAGTGGGTTCAAAGCTTTTAAGCACTCACAGAGACATGATGAATGATAGAAGAGAGGATGCTCTGTACAGTAAAACTTTGAGGAATGTGTCTGCGGGCAAAGGGTGGAGCTGAATGCAAGACTCTTAACAGAATGTAAAGGTGCCAAACATCAAACCCTGTAGCACCCTGTATGATTCTAGCACACCCTTCTAAATGTGGAGTGCACCGCAAAAAAAAAGTATACTACTGTGAGAAATATTGTGAAAATGTTCACTTTTATTCATAATTATTCATAAATGATTCATAATTCATAATTTAATTCAAATAGGTAAACTGAATATATATTGTATATTCATTACACGTTAATAATTAAAATGTAAGATGTTATTAAGGTCCAGGTCGCTATAATAGAGGTCTTTAGTTTATTTGTATTGATGGGTTACGTTTCTGACACCCCAATAGATTATCCATGGGGTTTGGGTCTGGAGAGTATCACTGTAAACATTAGTAGTTCTGTGAAGAACCTCAGGTTACTCCAAGAACCTAGAGGCTCCTCCAAGAACTCAAATCTTCCTCAATGCTCACAGAGAAGCCAGGAAGAACTTTTGAGGTTCCTCAATGAACCAATTAGAATTAATGTTCCTAGAGGATCTTTATTTGGATATGAATGAGAAGGTTCCTCAAAGCACCTTAAGAGGTTCCTCCACAGTTTCAAATGGAAGGAATGTTCAAAAGTTCCTGAAGGATTTTCACCTGATAACAGTATAGGCTGGATAATCAATCACAGTAATATCATGGTCATGAAAAATCAGCATCTACTGTATATGGATTGGATTAAAAAAAAAAAAAAAATAGTGGATCAACACCACCAGATGACATGACAGCCCAAACCACCACAGACTGCAAAAAACTTTCAGGAATCATTGTGCTATTTGTTCCGTCACAGTTAGGGATTAAAATAATAATAATAATAATAATAATAATAATAATAATAATAATAATCACTTTCTTGTACTTATCACCTCTAGTTTCATGCTCCTACTGTAGTCTCCCTGCAATTCATCCGAAATGCTTTTGTGCTCACCACAGTTGTAAACAGTGGTTATTTCATTTTCTTTAGCTTTTCTGTTAACCAGTCCAGTAATTTCTCCCCTTACATCTCTTATCAAGTGTCTCCACATGCAGAACTGCTCACTGGATGTTTTTTGTTTTGTTTTGGTTTTGTGCTAGTGTACTATTCTATTCTGTATAAATTCTAGAGACCGAACCAGCAGAACCAGCCATTTCTGAAATACTTAGCCAAACCCATCAGGTACCAACAACCATACAGATCACATATTCTTCCTATATGATGATATCCGATGTGAATATTACCCTGCAACCCCCCCGGTCTTTGGTCAATCAGGACATTTGTATATGACATTCACATAGCAATTGTTTTCTGCTTAAAAAAAAATGACCAACACTGTCCACTGTCTTTTTACCATTTAAATGTATTAAAAAATGTAATAACTTTAGTGTGGTAACAAGCATAAATCAAATACAGTAACACTGTTAACTAACACTGCCTAATATACACAATATTGTAGGTTGAAGGTTTTTGCTAAAAAAACAAACAACAACAACAAAACAGTTTAAAAAAAGGAAACAGTTTGAGGAGGGGAAAAAAGACAAATCTACAAAAATTACACCATATATTAGTGCATACACTTTTTTGCAGAGATTATGCAGGATAAAAGAGAAATCTGCAACCGATACATTGACACTACCACTGAGATTCTTGTGCATATTTTGCAAAAATCAATATAAAATCTTTACACAAAGAATTTACAGAGAGGAATGTAAAAGATTATTGCTGTATAAGAACAGGTACATATTTAAAATCATAGGTTAGAGAAAGCAGCGTTCGGGCTGAGAATAGCCTAGCGGTGGCCGTATTTGGCAGACCAGTCTGTGCGGCCGTGAACGGGCTGCAGAGGAGGCCGAGATCGCATGGCAGGTGTGCTCTTGGTTGGAGACGGCACGTAGGACGACGTTCCCACGTGACTGTTAGACCTGCTTGATTTCCACGTTGCATAATCTAAGAAATGGTAAGTTAACAGAATTAAATACAGCCCAGGAGAAATGAGACATTGAATACTTGGGTATAAATGCACTAATTGCACACATGAACACACAGACGTAAGGATAAAGTACAGAAACCTGCCATGACACTGATTGAAATATTCACATTCAGGATGTGTAAGATTTAGGTATTGGAATGCAATCGATATTAAGGAGCTAATTCTCAGGTGTGCAAAATGAAACGTGAGAAAAACATGAATAATTAAACTTCTTTCAAGTGGGGAATGAACTACCCTGGGGCATTTTGAACCCTCAAATAATGAACAAACAATGTGCCTTACTGTCCTAAGAGAAAGTCACATGATGTGGGATATTTTAAGCAATAAATAGAGCTTAATAGAGCATAATTTTACTTAAGGTAAACTTGACCTAATAAACCAGAGGCAGCCCATCGGACACACTGTGCATATCAATGCTAGTGATACCATCCATCCACAGGGGCCCTGGCTGTCAGGGGGTAGTATTTCTGGATTTTTAAAATATTTTTAATTGATCTTCTTACTATGTAATTATGGTCGTTTTATATCGTGCCTTAAATTGTCATAAATCATACGTAAAAGACACACACCCCTTTTCCAGACAGTACTGATGTCACATAAGTGTTGTGTGCATCAACACAATGATTCATGGCTGAACTGGCTGCAATGTAAGGGGCAGCTAAAATCTTGCCTAGGGCCCCAAACCGGTCAGGGCCGGCTCTGTCAGCGCAGTGTAAAAAACGACACATTCCTTTATCTACTACAGTGATATGTAAGACTTTGTTTTCTGTACATTCTGGTTTTGTAACACCTAGTGCTTCGTTGATGTTTATATACAGTACAAGTTTATTTTATGTAAATGATGTGTTTAAGATAATAGGAAACACATCGGCTGCATCCCAAATGCACACTTAATACTAATACTAACTAGGTTTCGAGTATGTAGTATAGTTAGTTATAAATTAAGTATACTCAAAAATCCACAGTGCATACTTAAAATTTTTGAGCATGGTAATGATGGACACTATTATCCCACAATTCACTGGGAAACGGAAAGGGAGGAGCTTCTCACTTCTGGAATTTTTTTTTTTAAGGCAGACAGATGTGAGTATTTTATCCATTACCCTATTAAAGTGATACTATTAAGATTAATACATAGTATATACTGTATAACATCAGTGTGTAGTACACATGGTTATTAGCTTTATCTCACACTAGGTAAGTTTTTGCAGCGATTAATTGGACAATAATGCTGCTTTATCTGGATCTCAGTCACTTTAGCAACTAACTGTCTTATATCTTTATTTATACCTTCCTTACAGCGGTGTTCTTATTTATTGTCTATATTTCTTTATTTTAGTAGTCCTAAAAGTGTGCAGTATATGTTGCGATGTGTAACATTTCCCTCGGGATCAATAACGCTCCATCCATCCATCCATCCATCCATCCTCTTGTTGTGGGTTTCATCTGGGTTCTCCATTTTCTTTCCACCTCCCAAAAATATAAAACCTCCCTGAGGTGTGAGCACATGTGAGGCTATTTTTGTGTTGCACACTTTAACAAGTGTGGCAATAATTCTAAATTCTTATTATATGCTATATACCACAGCATGGCTAAATTCTTAAATATAAAGTTATGGGTTACTTTTCAATAACAGTATGGTTGGACATAATTTAAATGCTATCAAATTTATATATACTATTCAATAATAATCCATTGTTCTTTTGACAATGCACTCTTTACACGTGTTGTACATTTAAAACATGACATTTCTTCTCCAATTCCTCAACTCAAATTTTTTCTAACTCTGCTTATAGACAGCAATTGTCAATTGGCTTTAATTCTGGGCTTGGATTTTGCCAGTCCACAACACAGAGCTTCTCTTTTCAAGCTATTGCTTGTTAGTTTTTACCCTGTAATAATGAGAAGGAGAAGCAGCTCATCGTCTGGTTGGAAAGTACACTATCCCATTATACACAGACATCTGGCTGACTGGAACAAGTTCTTCTCTTTAATGTGTTTGTATCTTGTTCTATCGCTGCTTCCTGTGATGTTGACAAGATTTCTAGCTTTTTCTTGCTGTTGAGCATGACGCCACCATCACTGTACTTCATGGAAATAATGGTGTTAGCTTTCAAAAAAAAGACTGTCCACTTCATAATAGAAACAACCCAAGACAATTTCGTCTTTGTCAAAGTAACTCAAAACATTATACTGTCACAGTGGCACCTGTTACGGGGTGTGTAAGGTGTTAGAAGCATGTATGAATCTGTGTTACTTTGACAAGGATCAAACTGATCGATAGACGACTGGGTCAGAGCATCTCCTAAACCGCAGGTCTTATGGTATGTTCCCAGTATACAGTAGTCACTGTCTACCAGAAGTGTGGTCCAAGGAAGGCCAACTGAGTCGATGGCTTTAACGTAATGACCGATTGGTGTGTATATAAAGATAGACAGATCGACAGTGGTAACAACCACCATATTAGTGACTTTTCCTGTAACACTATGGTCGTGTTCATCATGTTTTATTTTAACTGGGAAGAAGTATCTGATAATATGTAGTAACTCACTCGACAGGGTAGAATCAACTGGTGCAAGATGCACTCTTTGTCCAGCTGAAGCAATCTCTTTCTTATAAACGGAGGGCACATATCCTCCTATGTGTGTACCTGCAAAACATTTGTCCCGTCAGAATTCATAACGGAAAACATTACGGACATTACAAACAATGCTGATGAAGCTAGATATTAAGTGCTAAAAAAACCCGATATAACATTGGTCTCTTACTGTGGTGGCCCCTGATAGGAAACGTCCCTCCGTCAGGAACACTGCTGCCCTCCCACACATTCCCACTGCAGTCCTTTGCTGTGTTAACCGCTACATTCTTCTTTGTGCTTAATCCTTTCACATGACGACACATAATAAAAAGCTATTTTTGAATGAAACTGAAAATGAAATCAGAGGAAAGCTAAACATAATTTAAAATCCAAATTCAATTTTTTTTTGCATAATACAAGCATTATATAATATCAAAAGGAGAACTGACACCCTCTCCTGGACAGGATGCATGAATTGCAGCATAGTCTGTAAAGCGGCTAACAGGATGGTGACAAATTATTTTTGCTTCAGCTCTGCACTCCAGCACATAGAAATTAAACATTACTGAATTACTGCTTTTCCTGTTATTTTTACTACTCCTGTTTTATAGGAGCCATAAAAAAAAAGACACAGCCATTATGCAAACCAATTATCCAACACCACCTTATCTGTAAATTATGGCTGCACAGGCATGTATGGCTGCCCGCATGTAAGGCGACCGCCAAGACAAGACTGAAGTGCCCCTGAGCGAGACACCTAACCCGCAACTGCTCATTGAGTGCAGTGGATATGGGCTGCGCCTGACTGGGAAATCACTGACATTTTGCCATTGCCACGATATTTGTAGCTGCCCTGTGTTTCATTCTGCTAAGTGGTCAGACGCTGTCTGGACACAGCGGTACTAGACAGACTAGTGTGTGTTTTTTGTCTGCGACAGCAAAATAGTACGGGAAAAGTTTGCATAGCCCTTTTCGGACCAAAACGGGGTTTACATACTTGGTACTATTTAGAGAACCTGGCACAAGTTTGCACTAGTTTTTATTGGAACCAAGGATGAGCGCATTGGGCAGCACAAAATTAAAATAAACAGTTGCAACCAGATGATGAAGCATATAGATTACCATGCGAGCCATTTTCACTCTGGTTTGTTTTTTGGATAAACTATTGAGAGACATGCCCCCAGATGTCGGCACGGGTTGGGCTGAAAGCTTGTTATTTAAGGTTTCAGCTGGCACTAAATCTATTTCTTTTCGGTCAAAAAGGGTCATCCTTTCAGACATGCTCAGGAAATCTGCGGTGTTTTTCGACTGGTCACAAACCACAGGCTGCCACATATTATATGAGTTTTATACACCAGTAATAAATGTAATGAGTTTCTTATTCAAACAACAGGATATTATATTGTGAGCTATGGTCATTTGTTCAGTTACTGTAGCTAAAATGTGATATAGAACAGTGCTGCTACTCTATCTATGGTTTAAAGTGGAGGCCACGGAAGCAAAAAAAAAAAAAAGTATTATCTACTCTCAAATTCCCTAATTAATTTAGGTTTAATTAATACATCTCTAATGAAGTACTTTCTAATTACCGACCACACTTTACTGTGCAACTCTCACTCCTTTTTTTTTTAAACCACAGGGAAGCAGTACTGGTTACTATTTTCTGACAACTTGGAAAACAACGTGACTGATTGATGGTGTAAATACCTGGTAAATATCTTGATTGCCTCAAGTAATGCTGTTTGGCTGATGCTGTCCTTGATGGCTCCTGGAAGGGCAGTACGTTATTCATATTTGTGGCTCCTTCGTTTTTGATATTGGACAGACTGAAATCCAGAACGTTTCCCAGCCTGTATAAGTTAAACCAGAACGCCAGGTCAAAATCAATAACAATGTCTGACAACTGATCCATCACTTCTAATTTAAGGCTTCAGTCCTAGACAACAGTATTATAGTAAAATTGGAGGTTAATAATATCAGCAGAATGTAACTGTTTAAACTAAAGTCAAACGTATGCACTCTTGCTTACACCATAGCTCATGTTCTCATTCTCATCTGACCGTTTAATAGTTACCTGTTTGCGCTGCTGTCACCCTGTAACCGTTTTTCACTGCCGATGATAGTGGCTTTGTTCAGTGTGGTGCTTGATGTCGATGTGTCTGTGTCCTCATAATCATCCCAGTCTTCTTCCTTTAAGACTCCGGTGACATAACCCCACCTCCGTCGGCCTCCTTTAGGCTTCGATAAACTGCTGGACAAATTTGCATTCTCGGGTTCGGGAGTCAGCTGACACACACACACACACACACACACACACACACACACACAAATGCAAATTAAATAAAAGTAGTAATGTTATGTACTGTTACATATAACCACAATTACATTTTGTGTTAACATCTGGATACAGAGGTACAGAAACTAGACATGTTGTTACCGGTCACCGAAGCCATGTAATCTGCTTTAGAGGCAGACAAAGGATACATTTATTAGTTGCCTAGCATTCAGGTGAAAGCCCCATGTTTTGGTTGCCCTGAATCCTAACTGACCAGGCTAAAAATTGGCAGCTAACACCATAATATCATTAAGTGCATTAACACAAACCCAAAGGAAGAATGCATGTGGTGGAGCAGGGATTTAGATCGAATAGCATCAAGGTAGATCAGAAGGAATACATTATGCTTTGTCAAAAGTCCATAAGCAATATGTAACTGAAACAATATATTTTGATCATAAACTTACTGCCCACTTTATCAGCAATGGGATGTAAACCTGCCCATTCATGCAATTACCCAATCAGACAATCATGTAGCAGCAGCACAACTGCATATAATCAGGTGGATACAGGTCGAGAGTTTCAGGATTCAGTGGACAGGTGAGGACTACAAAAAAGCCACTTCATGCAATCTTTTGTGATTGTCCAGCCTTACAGCAAATACATTACAATGTTTGATGTTCTCATTATGAGATGCTTTTCTGCTCACTGTGATTGTAAAGAGAAGTTATTTGAGTTACCAGAGCCTTCCTTTGGCAACGTCTACCAATCTGGCCATTCTCCTGTGAGCTCTGTTTGTGAACATACCCAGATATCAAGAGTTTTTGTAATTATTCAAACCAGTTAATATGGCAGAGTTTATAGTTTGATTTGAGTCCACATGATTGACTGACTAAATAATAGCATGAATGAGCAAGAGTTCAGCTGTTCCTTTTAAAGTGGCCATTGAATGCTGGTTTTGGTCAATTTTGAAAATAAATGTTTTCACTCTTCCAGCTGAAAAAAAAAAAAGTTGCCCTATAAGATGGATCTAACACCGACACTCACCTTGCTCCGCAAGCCTTTGTCATGTATTAGAGGAAGGCGGCTCTGCGCTGCTCTGTCAGTCTTGACCTCTGCCCTTCCTGGCTTTTTAGGTGGCTCTGGTAGGTGTTGTGGTTGATGGGCTGCATCAGGTAAAGTGAGGGGTGGGATCTGAGGGGGAGGTTCGGGCCTGAGTTGCGGAGGCTGAGTTTGTCCTTGGTCCTGAATGTGCTGTGTTGCCCCGAGGATCTGACCCACTTGAAAGTAGGGATACCGTAAGGCCTGGGATTCGAACATCACCATCAACAGGAGTTAGACAATTTTAGTGTTTAACATTTACAAGACTCTGTAACAATATTTTGTCACGTCAGGAGATTATAAAAGTATAAATATGGTGCACGATCAATATTTTCTAATAGCTGATCATCTTAAATTATTTGTAAAACATTTGACACTTTGCTGCAGCGCTTTTTATTTAAACATCACTGCATCTTTCGAGTAGGAAAATGAAGTCAAGGCCTATTTTATAAATATAATATATCTTAAATGCTGTGTTACCTGTGAGGCTGCTGGCCGTTTTTTAGGATCCCACTGCAGCAGGTCTCTCATCAGCTGAATGGCTTCCGAGCTGGCATTGGGAATCAGGGTGGCTAGGCTCGTTGGCACGCACTGCGGCCAGCGGAAATTCATAGAGGCAGCTAGGTGGCATCCTTCAGGCCAGTCGTTCTACATCGCCAAGGTCAAATTCATAAAAAAGCACAACTAAGAATACTAATATGAATATGTGACTAGGCCTGGAGTATATTTAATAAAACTCCAATATGTCGTTTCTTAAACTAACCTTTTTCGGAGTCCCCAAAACCTGGCAGATCTTAAAAATAGTGTCCACCTCGCTGGAACCAGGAAACAGAGGTCTGAGTGTGTAGAGTTCAGCCATGATACAGCCTACAGCCCACTGGTCTATAGGAGAGCTGTAGCTTGTGGACTTGAGAAGCACTTCTGGAGCTCTGTACCTAAAATTCAGTTCAGCCTGCGCTGTTACATACTCACAACATCGCTGTCACTCAAATTAACACAAGACATCTAAGGAAAAAAGTTTACCATCTTGTCGACACATAGTCAGTGTAAGGGGGACGAGATCGGATCTCTCGAGCTAGTCCGAAGTCAGCAATTTTCACGAGCTCAGGACCCATGCACAAAAGATTCTCTGGCTTCATGTCTCTATGAAAAAAACCTATAGGCAAGGCAGAACAATTAAATAAATTAAATAGATTTAAATAAACATTTTTTTCTAGAAATACCACACGTAGGAAATAATTGTTCCGAATCAGATGTTTAGCATTTAGTGCAGTGTTTAATATTTATTTCTTTATTTAATTCTTTATTTCGAAGCAAAAGTTTAATTCAGGAAAGTTGCATTTAATATTGTATTTCATATTAAATTTAATGGCTCGGCTGATTATGGACTGTTCTCTGAATTCTGTGTGTAAAAGAGATATGAACTGAACAACAAATACAAACACAACACTTGTTTTTGCGCTCATTTTTCATGAGCTGAACTCAAAGGTCTTAGACTTTTTCTATGTACACAAAAGGCCTTTTCTTTCAAATATTGTTCAGAAATTTATCTAAATCTGTGTTAGCGAGCACTTCTCCTTAGCTGAGATAATCCATGGTGACTCATAGTGACGCTGGATCTGCAAATGCCATCAATAAAATTCACTGGTGTTCGTTGTCCATTATGCCCATACCATAACCCCACCGCTACCATGGGCCACTCGATTCACAATGTTAACATTCACAACAAGGCCCTATGGTGGACATTCCTGCAGTCAGCATGCCAATTGCACACTTTATCAAAATGTATGCCATCGGTGACAATGTGCTGTGATAAAACTGCACATTTTTGAGTGGCCTTGTATTGTGGCCAGCCTGAGGCGCACCTGTGAGGTGGATGGACTTTCTCGGCAAAGGAGAAGTGCTCACTAACACAGATTCGTGAACAATATTTGAGAGAAAAAGACCTTTTGTGTCTTAGATCTTTGAGTTCAACTCATAAATAAATGGGAGCAAAAGCAAAAAAAAGTTGCATTTATATTTTTGTAGAGTATAAATATAAAACGAGACAGACTTGTTCATGAAAGATACCATGTTTATGAATGAAGGCAAGTCCCTGAAGAATCTGAAACATGATATTTCTCACTGCAGACTCAGGAAACATGCGTGTTCTGGAAAAACAAGCAGAAAAAAATAAGAATACAGGTGTTCCACATACTTTATATCTCTTTTGAGTGTTTTATACAACTTTATTTATTCGTTACCTGTCTTTCATTAGCTGATAGAGGTTCTCCTTCATATACTCAAACACAAAGTAGAGCTGATCGTTTTCCCGGACCACCTCCTTCAGCTTGATCACGTTAGCATGGTTGAGTTTCTTCAGGGACTGGGAAGGGCAGAGATTACTGCTTTATCCACTGATACATCACAAACCCTTGAATCTGATTCGGAATATTACATATAAAAAGCTAAGAGGTTATTATGGGCAGGCAGTGAAAATAAAACAGGGTGCTGATGATGCAAAGTGAGTATATTTTACAATTTTTAGGATACATACAAGTGTCCACTGCTGCCTTAAAACCAAGAAAGTGAGATCTGAATTTAACAAACAACATACGCTCACTGGCCACATTATTAGTAACACCATATCAAGGATAGGACCCTGACTCTGATCTTATGCATTGCGTAGCTGCTACGTGACTGGCAGGAATTTGCAGGTTCTTAATAAAGTGGCCAGTGAGTGTACACAGTTCTTATACCAGATATCATGTTATGAGACTTGTACATCAGCACATGCCTATTCATAAGCTCTGGAATTCCATGCATAGGAAAGGATTCATGTCTGTGATAGGCTCCTTCATTGCATGCTTGTCCTATACACTTAAGTGCCAGAAAAAAAAAATGGTACAGACGAGCCTGCACAAAATACATCGGCTGGTGGCTCCATAATAGTATGAGGTTTGTTTAGTTGGCATTCCATGGGACCACCTACAAACGTAGTTACACCAATTCATGTCCTGCATTCATTCTGATGGGTTTGGCCTCTTCTAACAGGACAATGCACCACCACAGATGTCTAGAACCAAATTATGGTTAGATGAACACTTATCTGAGTCTGGGGGTTTGCCATTCACATCTAAGTCACCAGATCTCGAGATCTGCAAGCTTGTGAAGTCCATGTCCTGTGGGAGGGGACCTACCAAGTATTAGTCTGGTGTACTGTTTTTTTTCCCTGGCACTTCAGTGTAGATGCACTACAGGAATGAATCCAGGAGAAAACAATTGAATTTGCAACACCGCAATTTCAAGACACACACACAAGTCACCTACTACTCATCTTCACTGTGCTGCTGCAGAAATGAGTTTTTTTAATGTAGTATGCCAGCAATTATGGACAAAAAAAATGTGACAAAACATAATCAGAAGAAATGTACGGACATTTAATCCACACACCTTCACAGAAGCTGAAGCCGAACGTCTTTTATGGGAAGTGATTTGCACGTGGAAGGGCATTTACAGAGATGAAAGCATGAAATGATTGAAAATCTAATGTGTCTTGACAACCATCTGGACTTACCTTAACCTCTCGGAGATTCATGCACTCCTCCCAGGAGTAGAATTTCCTTTTCATTCTGAATAATAAAGTAAAATATATGCACATATACCAGTTCATGAACACTGGTGATAAAAAACAACAAAAAAAAACACACACACTAATCCAAAGTTTACAGCCTGCAAAAACAAACAGAAATCCCTGCTGGAAAGGACTAAAAGAACAGAAACGATCACAGGTCTTGATTTTTATACATCATGTGGGGAATTATGACCTCAGCAGCTGTTTGGCTGTAGTCCATGATTTAACACTTGGAAACTACAAGGCTAACAGATGAACTGCAGATCAAAGTCTGCTAAATACACTAACAAGCCAAAAGTCATGGGACAGGAACTAGTATCATGTAGAAACCCCTGTAGCCTGGCAAAGTCCAGCATCCTTTTGTTTACAGAAAAGAAAATAGAAGCTTAAATTTCAAATTGGTTTGAATAGCAAGGCTTCGGCTTTTACATGCCATCAGCGGAGTCCTGTACATTAAG
>JAOVVF010000033.1:6900057-6916609 GCA_028565595.1 Duopalatinus emarginatus | reverse complement strand
TCCTAACACTACGTTGGCCTACCTGTAATACCAGTAACCTTGTAAGTCGCTCTGGATAAGAGCGTCTGCTAAATGCCTTAAATGTAAATGTAGCGCATTCTGAGATGATTTTCTGTTATTATTCGAGTTGCCTTCCATCCCATCCCACCAGAGCACATCTACCTCAAGTTTGATGTGTTGGACATTCTGCCTTTCTGCTCATAGTTATTATTAACAAGTTATTATTTTCTACCCCATTTCTACCCCTAGACCTGGTGGGTACTACTGAATAATTCTGGTTCTACTGGTTGCTACTGAATGTTTTTTTGCACAGTTCTGTGTAAACCTCTGGAGGCTATCATGCATAAAAATCCCAGAAGATCAGGAGATTCTGAAATGCTGAACCCAGTCTGAACCATTGCACAGACAAAGTAACTGAAATCACATTTTCCTCATTTTGATGTTTGATGTGAACAAAATAGGAATCTGACGCTCTGGAGATTTTCAAGAGATTTCAAGATTTGCATGACTTCGCACCACTGTATTGTATGACATTGTACAGGATCTGGATTATACATTTGTATAAATAAAAGAGCCAGCGAGTGCATAATACTGTTCAGTTAAATAGACTGTCTGTAATGTAGTGGCCAAAATTCACATTGAAAAAGCAATTAAACGAAAAGAAGGTAAAAGAGTCAAATCTGTAGCTCTGAGGAAGCAAGTATTAAATGCCTTTATTGATGACCCTGGCATGGTGAGTCATAAGCAACTTCCTTTGCGTAAAACTGTCAATCTACACTTTGACGCTCCCAGTTGCCCTATGGTTTTAAACACATCCGTTTACACTGTAATGGAATTCAGAGGATATCCAGCTGCCCTGTGTCCTTTTCCCCACGAAACCTCAAGCCTCATGCCAATTGTTTTTTGGCTACAACGCCCATGTCATGTTGTTTTTTCCCACCAGATATGCACTGACATGATAGAACGAGCTGTATTCACTGCACTGGGGGGCATTTGGTTTGTGTTTTCACTGGACTTTTGTAATGGAAAGAGGGATATTGTCCAAAAAATGACTTGAGTCATCTTATTTACACAATTTCTTGTACGGTTCAAGTATTCCCAGGAAGAACTATGAGCAGTCTTGTACATTCGACATCAATACACATGCCTGTCTTGCATTAGTCTTAAGGGGAAACTTTCACGAGAACCTTTACCACCTTTAAAAGTGTTAGCAGTCAACATGACAAAGCAGATATAGCTCCTAGAGGAGGATTAACCGGATATTTTACAACATGTGTCGAGTTGCTACACATGATTAGGAGAAAGTCGGATTTTGTGTTGTATCATGAAGCAGTTGCCTTCTTTCTTTCTCTTAAGAACTGATCTCAATTGAAAAAGATTTCCAATTATTTGGCCTTTAGTGACAGATAAGGCTTCTCAAACACAGCTCTTACTAAGGAACAGCGAAGATCAATTTCAAAGTGAAAACAGAAATCTTTCCCTGGCGCCACTACAGAAATGCCTCTCTCCAGTTCATGACCTAAAATAAAATCAGGTCCAGAGCATCTCAGATGGACAAGAAGAATTAACATTCCGAATGATCCACGCATTGTTGACCTTTTCCTGGCCAGTGGAATTTTTGGGATGCTTTGATGCTTCACTGGTCTACATGAGCAGATCACATACAAACGCCTGCAATCTGGGCCTTGGGAAAGACAGATAGCCATCATACTGGAGATCCATATGAGAACAATTAACTAACACGTTTGCTTTTACTGATTGGTGATGATTTTATTGGCACAGTTTAAAAATTGTATCACGTCCATTTTTCCTTTCAGAAGATCTCCAAAAATGTTTCTATCATAGTTGGTAAATAGGAAATATAATTCAGAAATCTGACATTTCTGGTGCCATTTAGTTGCATACCAACTAAAAACCACAGTATACCTTTCATACAAATATGGATGAATGTCATACCAAACCTGAAGCCTTTTCTTAACCACACCCAGGAATTCAATCCACGGAAGACATTACGTACTCGCATTAAGGTCCAGACCATCAATTTACACTCAATAAGGAATCCAGTCTTTATAGATAGAAGAAACCGTCAACGTTTCCAGAGAAAGGTTCGAACCAGGGACTTCACTGATGTTTTGAGTATAAGAAAAAAATGCTCTGTTCTTGACAGATATTCAATTAAATTGGATGTAGATTAAGAGACTCTAACGAGCAAGCCAGAGTCAACAGCGGCGGGGAAAAACTTTCCAAGACAACACAAGGAAGAAACCTTGAGAGGAACTTATGGTTCTCTTATGGGTGACGCCGGAGACATGACATTCATAATGCTGTATTCACAAAGGTGTTTCAGAGTAGACCCACTGTTCATGTTATAATGTAGCACTTTCTGCAAATACTTGTTTTGCAATGCATTTAATATCAAACTGGATCATAAGACAGGCCAGTAAACATGCTCATAAAAAAAAAAAAACTGTGGTGCTGTCGAGAATGAGCAATACCGCCAGCATTGTGCAACAGAACAGTTACTAGAAATTTCCTGGGTCCTTTGACTGCATGACCATGCAATGAGGAAGCTCTTCCTGAAAGAGGAAGGCCGACTGGATGGTTCTTTTGACCCGGTGCCAGATTTGTTGGTTTGGTTGGCCAGATGACTCTGGCACAGCACTGAGGAACAGAAAGATCAACAATTTCTCACATGCAGGGGCAGGAAACAGCTGGAGTCCGGCAAACACAGCCCAATAATAACAACAACGCAGCACTCTTACAGTACATACACCATCTTATTCAACTCCTCTGGCCTTTAGTTTCCACCATTATTACAGATCGTTATTCTTATCATACAAATGTGCGATGATACACTGTGGTTAAACAAAGAATAAGGACAGAATAGAGACTATTGCTGAGACTGTTTCTAGAAATTTAAGCCATTTAGAAGATACAAAGAGGGCAGATAGATATAGATAGGGATAATATCCAACTGGTTAACACTGGCATACAGTAAACCATATAAAATAACAACATTTATAGATTTGTCGCAATTTAAATAATGATTCATGTTAATATTCCTTGTTATTTTATATTAATTAATACTATTGTCAATTGTCAATGCGCCATTCAAATGCTTATTTATTGTCATAATTTTAAATAATGCTACCTAATGAAAATTTGGCTTGGTACTGGAAAACTTGCACACAACTAGAATTATGCAGTTAAGGTAATAAAATCACTACAAGTAGGTAGCTACTCCCCAAACCTGCATAATCTAACATTTAATGTGACCATTACATAAAAGATCTTACATATCTCACTGTATTCTCTTCTCTATACTCTCTCTACACCTGATACGGCTGAGGCACCAGGAGATACCAGTGACCCCAATTTCTAATTCCTCCTGCTCCCCAAACCTGCCTGATCCAATCTGACCCTCTATAAGTCTTATCTGACCCAACATGGACATGGACAGTCTATAGATCACCATAATGGACAGATGTAGAAACCATGAATCAGATAACAAACTTTAATTCTCTGGCTACACCTTTTTTAATCACACTATCAGTGTCACCCAAAAGAGGATGGGTTCCCTTATGAATCTGGTTCCTCTGGTCATGTCAGGGAGATTTCCTTGCCACCGTCAACACTGGCTTCTCATCAGAGATAAAAATTTCTATTCCCATAGGTTTGGTCTCTTTGGTCTCCAAAGAGACTCCAATTTTGGTCTCCAATTTATAGTTAGAGGAATACAAGAATACAGCAGAAGTGTGAACCGTTCTGCAGGAAGTGTGGTGCTTATCCCCATTGAGGATCCACCAAATATTAGACTGGTGTACCAGTTTTTTCTGTACATATTGAGAGATAAACCTGGTCATTATATGGTATTCAGATCAGAAAGAGAGGTGTAATTTTCTTTCTATGAGTATTTTCTGCTTTGTAAGTAATAATGTACCTTCAAAGCAAAAAACAGACAGTAATGACATCTAATCTGATGGAATTTGTTCAGTTAGCTTCCTCTTTAGGAAATTGAGTCACTCCACCACATGAATACTAATGAATCAAAGTGGTAATTGTCTGCCAAAGCAAAACTTGCCTTTTTGTTTATCTAGAGCTGACCTAGTTAAATCATAACCATAAGCACCATAGGAGAGCGGAGAGGCATCAAATATTTACTCACCAAATCTGTTTCTGGTCATGACCTCAACATTCTTTAAGATTATAAATCGATGTGATAGTTATCTTTGTGGTGACTCATTTTTTCCATGCTTTTGTGCAAATGAGAAAAAAAATCCTCCATAACCAGTTGCTTATAAGCCTCTCATAAGAGGCTGATCTGGGCCAGTTTGTTTTTGCACATGAGCAAAATCAAAGATCTGCAAGATCACTAAGCTTTAAAGGTGAAAGAGGTTAAATATGACTTAAAAATATCCACTACAAGATCTACAGGATATCTAAGGAAATCTCAGATTTGGATAGTTCAAAAATTTGTTCATGCATTAAGGTGATAATAAATCATTACTACACTACACTTCATTAGGAAAACTATATTCAAAAATGGTCACAAATATCATGCCAATATTCTCTAACTGTCTTTCTGAAGAAAAGCCCTACAGGACTGTGGTTATTTGTGCAGGTCTAGTTAAAAAAATAAGTCATTCTTTGGGCAAACGATTTAATCTAATGTGCTTTAGTCTAAATTCAGACATAAAGCTTGGTGTAAGACCCATATATAGAATATTGATGGAACAGATAGGGTTTAGTTCATTTACAGTTCCTTTTATTGACACTATGATACTATATCAAGTTTCATTAGTGGTGCTGATGTCATTTTTGACTTTCAGAATAACACTTGCTTTTTTGGAGGATGACAACACCACCCTGGAAAAAAGAAGGGCCTATTAATTTGGGGCTTCAGGACAGGCCATGGAAGTTGATTATAGTCCATTCAATCTGGGAATTAAAACTCATGGCACCCTTAATGATATCTAGCCCTGAATGCAATCAAAAGTTCAATTGTCTCCGCAAATTGGTCATTCACTTATACATGACAGCTACCAACTTTTGAGGTGAAGGGCTAGCAAATGCTTCCTTTGAGACAGGTGAGGCCTGCTGCTCATGCTTTGTCTCAGGGCAGTGTAACACACTCTACAGAAAGCTCAATCTGTCTTCTTCTGCATACAGGAGCTCACAGAGCCATGGTTGAAGAAGAAGTGCATTTAAAGATTTCACTGTGCAAGTTCGAGATTTACTCACTGACTATGACTGGTACCTGGTACTAATCTGGAGGAAAAGTGGTGGCCTGTGACTGTGTGCAACCCTAACCAAGCTAATACTTTAGCTGTCTTAGGTGATACTGTACTTTTCTCTACAATTGACTTAACTGCTTTTGCAGCATAGAGATTCATGGGTTATATAAATAAATGACATGTCTTCACAGTTCTATATGAATTATATTACTATAATAAACTCCCTCAGGCTGACAACGTTCCTGAGAATGATCATTTTGTTAAGCTTCCAGTGTCGCGCGATACTCCACACGAGCAGATAAGTCTCTTTAGAGTCGGTGGTGTTAGCATACAGTTAGCACAATATTAGTGGCACATCTTGAGAACTTCGGTTCTCCTGAAGTGGTTAGGACAAGTTCTCGGGGCAATATGGAAAGTGGGACTGAATTTTCATCCCAGTCTAACATAATGGGGTCTTTTATCAGTATTTCCTAAAAATATCTAAGTGTTCAAACTCAAAACAAAAACAGCCTTATTTCAATTTCCATGGATTTTAATCTGACGATCAGCAGAAGAAAACAAACTAGAGCAGGAGATAAGGAGAGATGAGTTTGTCAGATGAGTGTTTCTCTAACTATAATTGGGCATCTCTAGACGTGTGTGGTGGCACATTGTCCTGTTGGAAGAGGTCAAAGCTATCAGAATGAATCCCAGCTAAACAAACTGTATCAGGTATCAGGTATGAGGTTACTGCCTCATAGCTTTAGAATCCCAGGTTCAATCAGATGACCATTAACGTGGAGTTTTACTTGTTCCTGACGTTTTCACTTCTGTAGTCGGTTCAGCTAGGATAAATCACCCCTAGGATAAACCACTTTGCTGAGAGGGAGAGAAGGAGCGATTTTAGCTCGAATCAAATAATATTTTTTCAATATAATAAAGGCAGTCCATTTTCTTAATTGATTTAAATAAATGTGACCTTTCAGGTTTTACAGTACATGGCTGATAATCCTAAAAACATACATAGGCTTTTGTAACCTGAAGCAATCAGTCACGGGCGCACGTTCATGTGTGTGTGATTAACGCTGACCTGAATCAGTTCCGGGCCTGGATTTCCACCCAAGAACGACGAGTCAGCATGGCATAAGCATTATACGATATCCAAAGGTTTCGTTATTAAGAAATTGACAAAGACAGACATAGCGGGTGTCGGTTCCAGAGGCATACTAAGCACAATAAAAAGCTTGTTAAGCACAAATAGCACACAAGAAAAGTGTCCAAAAGAAACACACCTCTGATTAAGACAAATTCCCTTAGAAAGCAAAGACGAGGCTCTGTGATTCTGTAATGACTCACTAAAACACCACCCATTTTTGGCGTTTTTATTCCAGATGTAATGGATTTATAAAATGCTGCTCACCAGAATATCAAATGCTCTGAGGATTCATGTAACTACACAGTCAAGCAGTGCTAATTTAATATAAGAAATTTAATATAACCCCAATAACAGCGGTTATAGTAAAACTTTACTGACTTCTTTTACTACGAACCTACACTAATAAAGGAAAACATGTTGTCAACACAGCTGTCCTGAAGGTTTAGTGACCTTATTAGCAGCCTAATATGTTTTTTTTCTGCTTACGTCACTTGCCAAAGATCACAACACACGTTTATTGAGTTTCTTCTATAATTAGGTCCTGTAAGCCCAACGTAGCCAGTCTACCTAAAGATCTGTTCCTCTTTCACAAGGTGTATAAAACAGGACTGGATCACGACTGGATACTTATTGCACAAATGTGAAAGTGACGTGAAAGTGAAGTATTTGCCAAAGCAGGAACCTTCCAATCTTCTAATAGACTTTTGCTGAGACACCATTGTGAACACTCTTCTGAGTTTTGGGCTTTTGCCATTCTCACCCAAGTCAACAGATCACACCTCAGAATACAACTGAACTGTGGACTGTTGAGCTTGTGGAGTCAATGCCCTGTGAGGGATCAAATATTAGACTGGTGTACGAGTTTTTCTGGCACTTTGGCGTACTGTCCTGCGTGAGTTGTGCCTAATCTTGTGCTGTCATCCTGTTGGTGTCATATTATTAGTGTCGTAGCAGCCAGCACACTCAGATTGTCAGAAAAACAGACACGTCATCAGATGCCTTTGGTTGAAACTGCACTGGTAAGTGTGTCACATTATGCTTGCTTATTATGGAATACTGCTAATCGTAACCCATGACCAAAGAATAAATAAATACAATGTGAGATTTTTGCCTATGACAGCTAAAAAACAGCATATATCAGGTTTATCACTCCTCGTTGCGTGGCATTGTTTAGGTAATAAAGTAAGATGCATGAGCTGCCTGTATGCTGTCTTTTTTGATGTGGTAAAATGTGGTGTAATAAAAACAAATGACAAAAGGAGCTTGATGACTGCTTCAGTCGCATCATTAGACCAACAGATGACTTTGCCCACGTGCCTGCCATTGCGGTTGGCACTGGAAAGCCGTTTGTGTACCTACCATGATGCCAGACCCTTCATTAGAAGGACACAAATCAAACACGCAGCCTCTGCACCTTGGTAACCCCATTACCATGAGCAATGCCCCCGAGCTGTTATATTCTAAAGCTACTTCATCTGTATGTAATTAAAGAGAGCCTTGAAGAGCCTTGATGCCCGGCGAGGTGCTGACTTATGACTAAAATAAACCGTTGAAGCATAAATGGGTGACCACAGACCACGGCAGGAAAAAGGGCATGCCAGCTGCATCATCCATCACAGCTCTCATTTGAGCTGCACTGCTATCAACTTTGTAATTTGCCGTAGCTGTGGTGGAATAGTCCGGAGCAAATCATGCGCTGCATGATTCAGCATCCGCAGGATGTTTGATGCTTTCATTACTTTCCAAGAACACGTGGTACATGTTGAACGTGCACTATTACCATCAAAGGATGTTGAACTCGAGCCAAAAATATTAGACCTGAGGCAAGCAGTGGACGAGAACCTTGGTGCAAAACTGGAAACTGGGGTAAATTAGGCTTCTTTTATCCCATCATTTGTTGTGTTGTTCTTCTCATTTCAATGCATTGCTAAAGAGCTTTGAAAGTCCGTCTTAGGTTTTATGCCTATTATTAAGCCCCCTCTACCCCGTCCATTAGCAGTAAGAGACCATCATTGGACTACTGCTGATATACAGGGTGAGTCAAAAGACAGGACACGTTTTCTTTCAGAAACGAAAGGAGAAATAACATATCTGAATATCCCAGCAAGTAATGGGTGAGGGGGTCTATATTTTAGGCTATGTCCGGAGCATGGCCACAAACTTGAAATTCACCATAACGGTTTAAGGGCAAGTTTTTCCAATCAGACAGTGGTCATGTGTCCTGCAAGTTTTGACTCACCCTGTATGTACATATTAGTACTTGAGTATATATGTATACTCTGTCTTTGGCAGACCAAGAGCCAAAGATCAGGACACCAGTGCCAATATATTACGATACAGCAGGACCCTCGAGTGTATTATTGCGATTATAGCACAGTTCAGACGGCCCGCTGCTAAATCATCTAGCGTTATATACATGGGCGCCACTGCTATTCAACCTAAAGTGGACGTGTCCCCTTCACATTTCATAATTATTCTTTTGAACCCTCCCACATTTACTATTAAATATTACTTCACCCAGCACTGTTTCTGTTGCTGCCACTTCATTGATAGAACACACAAACCACTAAAAGTCCACTCCGGGTTTTCCAGGTTTCCTACAACAACTCACCACATGTCAGTGAAGTGAATCTTCAGTACATAGACAGTAAGGGTGCAGGCTGCTCCACACTGGAGAAGGAAATATTAGCAGTAAGCTTTGCCTAATTTAAATTATTAACTTTATGGCTGTGGTGTTTGGTATAAACGCTGGCGTCATTGATAGAGTTACGTGTGTATGTGGTGGAGTGATATTTGGAGAGCTTCGGTCCCAGTGCCATTATCGTGTAATAACAGCACTTATGGAACGTCTCTCGGCCAATCAGATTTCAGGGTTGAAACTAACTGTTGTATATATGCAGGTAAAAAAAAATTATAATACATCAGCCAATTTGTTAGGAACGCCATTCTAATACGGGAGCGTACTCTCCATTGCTCTCAGAACAGCTGCAAATTTTCACGTCACAAGCTCCACATCTCCAGTTCTACCACATCTACCACTTCCCAGTCTCACAGGTCTATTAGATCTGTTGATAAGGAAGCCCTCTAAAATATAGGAGTAACTGTCATGTTCATGCAGCTTGATTGACATATATTTGCTTGGCAACATTCTGAAATAAACATCTTAGCATGAGAAAGTTGCAGCTATAAACGAATGCAACAGCAATCAAACTGACTTTGGCATTCAAGTAATGTTCGGTTGGTTTTATGGAGCTTAATGTGTGCCAACAAAACATTCCTCATACCATTACAACACCAGCAGCAGCAGCCGGGACTGTTGACACAAGGTCGTTTGGGTTCATTGGATTCATACTTTCGATGGCATATCCTGAACCTACTACAATCTTCATGGTGCAAACGAAACTCATCACACCAGGCGATGTCTTTCTGATATTCAGCTATCCAGATGTTATGAGCATGTCCCAACTTTAGCCTCAAATTACTGTTTTTGGTCAGTAGGAGTGGTCTTCACATGTGGTCTTGTGCTCTGATACAGTTTACAGGTCATCTACCTGAAAGTTTCATGTGTTCTGTATTGTTAGGTTCCATAGTTGCGAAGAGTTTCTCATCGTCAAGGCATTTTCACCCACAGTACAGCAGACTCTTTAACTCTGGAGACGGTTTTGTATGAAAATCCCAGGAGAACAGAAGATTCTGAAATCCTCGAACCAGACGCTCTATGTCCCAGTCAGTGAAATGACTATGAACAAGCACGATTTCATGCACTGTCCCGTTGCTACATGATTGGCAGACTGAATATTTGCATAAGAAAAATACGGGTATTCCTAATAAAGTGTCACATAGGGTGTATAGCAGTCTATTCTACAATTTAGATCGCTGTAGGTTATAGCAGTCACTACAAGTTATAGTACTGATCCCTAACGTACACATTTCAATGCTGGGTACACACTCAGGATACTACGTCTCGGTAATTTAATACGATTTTCATGCCTTTAATGATTATTATTAATTCAAGAAGATATTTTTAGCTATACAACATTTCAGATCCTAACATCCACTTAAGAGTACAGCTAAAAACTCGCCATTACTGCTGCTTGTGTGGCTCGGATGCTGAATCAACAATCCTACCTCTGCAGTAATTCTGCTCATCCAAGGCGTAACCAGGCGAGCACACCGTGTGCCTGTATTGACCAGTTGCTGGCACTCGGCGCTCAGGACCGCTTCCCGGTAGGAAACCTGGAGAGTTTACGTTTGGATTGACCGGAGAGCTGGGTGGACTCGGTTCGGACGGCTGTCCCGCCTCATCCCCTCTGCTTACATAGATTTGTGCATTCTGGGGCAGACAGAGGTATCCACCATAGTGGTTATAGCACTTCATACCCCCTTTGCAGGCATCAGGAACGATGACACACTCATCAATGTCTGTTGGAAATGAACAAAAGGTATGACATTTTTAGGTCATTTTGAAATGTTTAATAGGATGTCATAGTGAGTGCTGGTGCACATTTTGGTCAAGCCATTTATCCTATAGGCATATTGCCTCACTCACACCTATCACACACACATTCGTGTAGAACCTGTGAAACAGCTATAGCACTTAATCAAACTATAACATAGACTCATGCTTATACATGATACAAACATAGATAACAGTCCCAGACCCTTTTATAAGAGTTGATATGATCCTAGGGTTTGTTTTTTTTTTACCACTATCACCTACTACCCACCCACCCCCTATTCACTACCCCCAGGCTGAACCTTGTTACTGGTTCTATTCCCTATAAATTAATTTATTTTTCAGAAATCAGCTGTATTTACAGACCATGATACGAGTTTTCCTCTAAATCACTGAACACCTCACAAACCGATCTCTCTGCATGTCCTTGACTTACAACTTCAAAATAAAAAATCTGTCCCAGATTTAGGGTCTCATACCTTTGCACACTTGTCTGATGTGATCATACTCATAGCCATCTGTGCACTGTAGCAAAGGAGAAGAAAATACTATTACTTGGCAAGTCGTGACCTGTTTCGAATCCCTTGTCCGCAAATAAGGTGTAATAATAATTCTGAGGCAAATAACATGTTAATTTTTCCTTAGGACTTTACTGCACCATGATTATAGTCCTCAGCACAGGAAAGCAGTCATTTCCTTAATAGGTCTAGTCAAAAACATTGACTTTATCACAGTAAAATAAAATGAAATAAAAACACTTGCTGTGTAAGTGATGGGTTCCTCCGGTTCTTGGGCGATGACTCGGGCCAACATGGCCATTATCATGTAGATTCCAGGCATCATCGAGGTTCTGCACGGGGGAAAAAAGCACATAAATAGACATGCCGGTCTACGGGCCGTGTAATAGCCGTTATTACACCTCTCTGAGCCATGATGAACGAGTCCTGACACGTCCAAAATCTACTCAAGTTCAGTAGCTGCTGTAGAACCCCTTCTCATCTTTCCACTATGAATCACCCGCTATATAAATACTGTTTATTGCTATTCAATGACAAATAAAAATCAAAGATATTACGCAGTAACATAGTCTACATATCTATATGTACATGCTATTAATAACAGAATAATAACAATAATACCAAAACCATTCACTTTGCTTTAGACTAGACAATCCCATAGGAACAGGAACTACAAATCATGGCTGCACATCACCTGCCCCGGACCTGTGAGCCCCTCTGGTACTGACACTGAAACAGGCATTTCCTACCTGGCATTACCTGCACCCGGCGCCTGATGTGAGGGACTCCGATGTTCTGGTGGATGCTGCTTTGTCCTAACAGTGTGGAGGCTTTAAGTGTGGAGGAGCTGGGGTAATCATAGTGAATACGCGGAATGTGGGGAGGTGGAGGGAGAGGAGAGGAGAGGAGAGGGAGAAGGGGAGGTGGAGGGAGAGAAGGGGGGGGGAGGGCGGTGCGGACAGGTTCTACTGTAAACTATCACCGGGCTTTATCGGAATTACGAGCGTGCGCATGCAAGTGTGTTGAGGGGTTGTATGGTTGAAAAAAAAAAGATAGATTGTGGCTCCCTCTACAGGTTATTAATCAGACCTATGCAGAGCAGCAGAATCATGTTGGTGATGGGATGAAAGCTCAGTTGTGTGGGCCAGGAGTACAGGATTTCAAGCTGATGTAAGTCATTTCTAAAAGGGATATTATACTGATGCATATCACAGAGGTTAAAGCTCTACGTTACTGATCGAAAGTGTGCTGACCGAAAAACTACCACTTGTGGAAGGGCCCTTAACCCTGTCGGCTCCACAGGTGCTACAAAGGTAATAATTTTTCTAGATGTTCATTTGCACTTTACTATATAGCAGGGGATTGTTTCTATCCATGTCACCCAAATAACACTGGGTTCCTTTTGATGCTGGTTCCTCTTAAGGCAAAGAAAAAGTCCCTGAGATGGCAAGAGGAGGAAATCTTACCATCACCGAAAAGAGTTTTTCTTTGCTACCGTTGTCTCTGGATTACTCATCAGGAATAAAATTTATATAAATGTATAATCTATACATCCTAAATTTCTGTAAACATGCTTTTGGAACAACAGCTGTCCACAGCTTATTATGAATAGGCAGAAGGGTGTGTCTGTGAGGAATAGTGATGGTGAGGGTTAGGTAATGGACACCAGTGCCACCTACTACCCACCCACCCCCTAATTACCACCCTAAGATGATTCTGGTTTCCTATCCATCCCTACACTTTCTTTTCCCTATAAATTACAGCTTGTAGTCATTTGTTGAACCAACCCTGTTGTGTGACTCCTTGCATGTCTAAACATAATAGAAAATTGTACATCATGGTGATTAGAAATCAGTTGTAATGATGGACAAAGATTACGAGAACTGAACAGTTTTACTCTCCATTAGTCAAATGTCATTTCAGAAACCACTGAACAGCTGGTAAAATTCAACAAAATGTCATAACTAAAATTCATTCACGTTTACAATCCATGTCATCCAAATGACAGTGGGTTCCCCTTTGAGGTTGGTTCCTCATGAGGTTTCTTTCAGATGCCATCCCAAGGAGGTTTTTCAAAATCAGCGTAACATAACCACAGTATGTCCTGTGTGGAAGTGTGGAATGTCATTGAGTTCAACGTTAAATACGCAAATACAGTATTAATAATTCATTAATTAATTAACAGTGTTGTCCATTCACAACGAAAAAAGGAGTGTCAAACTCAAATACACAGTGGGCCAAAATTTAAAATTAAACAAAGCCGCGGGCCAACGTTGAACAAATGAACCTTTTAATATGGACCCATAAAAGTTTTGCTTTAACATTGAATATGGAACAAGCAACGCTTATATAACTTAATATTGCAGACATGCAAAATCGAATTTAAAAAAAAAAAATATCAATGGCGTATTAAATAAAATTTAAATAAAAATTGTATGCCTCTTTTTTTTTATTTGCAGCCTTCTGACGTAAATATCAAAATAAACTTTTTCCACAGTCTAATAAATTTAAAAATATAATAACAATAATGAATGAATCAACCATTCAGGCCTTTGAGTATCAAGAAAAAGTGCATAAAGAAAATTATTGCACAGCAACAAACTGATCTAATCTGATGTGCCCAAGCCAGATACCTGGCGTCTTTTCTTGGATGAGCGGGGGCTTTCCTGCCGAAGCACGGATCGCTACCGAGTTGGGCGCGTAATGAAAGGTGCGGAAAACCCCGGGTGGACGACTCGCCCGGCTTGCAACAGCGGCCACGTCCACCAAACGGGAGCACGCTAATGATGTCATCAGCGCCAAAACAACAGGAGAGCATTATGGGATTTGTGGTATTAGCGATGAATGCGCTGTTACAGCGGCGCCGCTGCTGTATAATACCAGTGGGCCAGCTCCAATAGTAATTTGATATTGCCTCGCGGGCCAAATATAATTACACTGCGGGCCAGAGTTTAACACCCATGCCCTATAACACTAAGGAGCCAGCACCAGCCTATGTGTTTTGCATAGGCTTGTCTTTACCGTTTTTTTTTTTGTTTTTTTTTGGTCATGTCAGTGTATATGCTAGCTGAAATATTAATGCGGTTATACCCTGATAACGTCATTTAAAATATACATTTCAGACATCATTCTTAAATAAATAATGCTGTTTTATAGGAACTCATTAAGTATGTAGCCTAATGCATTGAGACCAGTCCAAATCATATGTTTTTCCCTATTAAATATTTATTGTTGCTTTTTTTTTTTTTTTAAAGCCTAAAAATACTTCTCGGCTTAATTACTCTTGCACAGCATGCCAATCTAAGACCGCTTAACTTTTATTAGTGAGCACCGATCTGTCAGAAAACTGCAGCTCTCGGTGTGGCCGTGTAATTACGACACATGCTGCTGTTAGAAGATTTCATTGATTGAAGTACAATATTGACTTGGCATATACCTTGCTCTTTTTGTCATCCAGCCTTTTCTCGTAATGTCAGGCAGGCTGCAGAATGCTAACGGGGTAAGTCGACAAAAGTTTCGGTCGATAAAGAAGCGACAAAGCTGTGATTGAACATGATTTGAGGCATTAACGAAGATGATTGCTCAGATTGCTTGTTAAAATTGCATAAAAGTCAAAATGATATGTTCCTCCCTGACTCAAAATATGCTTTACATCTCATCTCGGCCCATACAGGACAAAGCAAACCACAGTCAAACAATATTCATGCCTCTAGATTGGATTACTCGGGGCCTCTCGGTGTCCACTAATGATTTTTAATCTGAGTTTAGGTTCTTTTAACGTTTGTTGGTCCAGCATAAATGCGCATAAATGTCTAAGAACTGCTGACCACTGTGATAAATTGACTGATGTAATAGAGGTCATTGAAATGGCGGGTGAAGATGGAGCGCTGAGGGTTGAAAGGGTTAATGTGTGGCTACCAGTCGAGTCCAATTGAATCAGGTTTTCCCCATGAAGCTTTAATTGGGATAATGGAAGTTGGCTCTGAGGGACAGCTATATTATAATGGGTCTTTGTCAGGAATGGACTTGCCCATTTTCATTTGGGTTTGACATGGCCTTGAGTGTGTAGCCTTGGCGTCTACATGAAGGTGTGTCCCCTCCATATGGGACTCTCTCTCTTCTGTGCTCAAGCCAAAGGTCTGTTGCCCCCCATACTGAAGTTTTAGGCAAACGATGCTCTGCTGCAATGGAATGAAAAGTTTCCCTGGAAATTTAAGTCTCATTTAGTCTACATTGGACTTTTGTCTATTTTGATGGCTAAGCCATAGACCAGTATAAGCTGTGGAAGTACAAGGCTCATACTCACTCATAATCTGGGATCTTTGTTGTAACTGAACCTTCATGTACTTCATGTATTTTTTTTTTTCATTTTTTAAATTTTTATCCCCCCACCATCTTGCTTGCCGTCTGTCTTTGTTTCTGGTGAACCCATCTGGACAAGGCTGTGTCCCAATCACTAATTAGATTAAACAGCAGAGTGCACCAGGGTGCATGTCTGAACGTGACCTTAGGCACTTGTGAGTCATAAATCAGGAAGTTCAGGATTGAAATTTTTTTTATGGAAATATATTATTGTATTTTAAAAACAGCTGTGGTTCAGAAATGTGTCTTTTATTTAAACAGAGCTCATTTAAATATTTTGTCACCACCTTTACCGCTACAGTTTTGCATGAATGACTTCATACACAGGGAGTGTTTCTCTCGCATTTTTTTTTTTTTTTTTTTTTTTAGGGTGCTTTTCATGGTGTGCAGCAAATGTGCTAATTACCACTTTATATTTTTAGTCCGGAGTATGACTGGGCTCTTTGTAAATATTTCAGCAGTCATTGTTTCAGAGTTTGCCCCAAAAATCACCTTCTTCCTTCTGTTATTTCATGGCTCATTTACTGGCTCCGTATGTTGGATGTAAGAACAGATGCCGAGGCCGGTGTGGAAAGGGAATTCCAGAGCTCTGTGTTTAGGTAATGATTGTGAGATATACTTTAAATGCTGACAGGAGCTAGATCTGTAAAGATAAAGACCAGAACTTTCTCACTGTGTTTCCATGTCAGGTTGAGCTGCTGTGTGGTTTGTTTAAGCACTATTGTTCTGGGTAGAAATGTAACCGCTCGGCTTGTGTGACACACCCATCTGACCCATGAACCTCAACAGCCTGAAGGAATTTTAGGTTCAGAACTCAAGAACATTCAGAAAAGACACACACACACAC
>JAOVVF010000033.1:6889544-6899957 GCA_028565595.1 Duopalatinus emarginatus | reverse complement strand
TGCAACAGCGGTCGCGTCCACCAAACAGGAGCACGCTAATGATGTCATCAGCGCCAAAACAACAGGAGGGCATTATGCAATTTGTAGTATTAGAGATGAATGCGCTGTTATCGCTGATGCATCGCTGCTGTACAATACCGGCGGGCCAGCTCCAATAGTAATTTGATATTGCCTCGCAGGCCAAATATAATTACACTACAAATTTGGAGTTTGAAACCTATGCTTTGAAGTATACTTGAAAGTAAATTATTTGCCTACTGTGTTGCACACAGAGGAGTTTGACCCTCTGCATTTAAACCATCCATGCAGTGAAACACACACCCACACCAGTGAACACTAGGGGGCAGTGAACACACTGACTCAGTAACAGGCAAGGTATCTCATGTCCGCAGGTCAACGGTGTGTCGTTTCATTCACTGAGTTTCAAATACCCTTGCTCGTCTGCTGAACACCATGGTGGAGTTTCCATTAAAACAGGAGGAGGATGAAATAGCTGCTTTTTTGATAGTTTTTTGTATGTGTTTTCCTCCTCTGACCAATTGTAAACAACATTGTACTTCTGTAAAAACTGTATCAGTGCATCAAATCCATTAACACAGGGATACTGTGCAGCACCCTCTACTGAGGTAAATCCCTCAGGAGATTTAAGGAGAAACTAAGCCTTAAGTGTCGTACCTAAGGGGAAAACTCACCCCGCCCCAGGTTTGCCAGTGATATTGAGAATAAACTTGAGTGACCTGCACAGAGGCCTGAGCTCAACCCCAGTGCTGGTTGCATGCCTGATTTCACTAATGTGTTCATTAATGGGCAATGGGCAAATCCCCACAGACATGGTCCAAAGCCATGGTCCAAAGCGGAGGTTATTATAACAGTACTCAGCTGTCATTATCAGGTATTCTGTGATGTTTAGGTCTGAACAGAACTTTGCCCATATGGTGTTTAGTGTTTAATCTATTCTCAGCTCCTGGAGCACGACGGGATCAGCTTGTATCATCGATCCTGTAGCAGAAGCTTGTTGTTATTCTCCTTTATCGAACCTGAATACAAAGAGTTAGAACATCTATGGGGGACACACTAACATTCCTAGAGCATGTCCTTTGTTTTCATCACATCCCTTTTTATTACGTCTGACCTTTCCTACATTTCCCAAATTTCCCGGATCTTATATGATGCCTTTGGTAAATCAAAGAGACACAGAGTCATTCGCCATACTCATTATTGTGAGTGCTTCATTTACAGTGTCTGTGCTACACACTTACCTCCAGACCAAGCAAATCTGATGAAGAATTGACTCAGTTTAATATGACCCTGATAGGTATGTTCAGTGGTGCAATACTGCTGTACCTCTGTCAAGTCTGTGTGGTCATGTGGACCTGGAGGTACTATATTGTTCCACCAGGAGTAATGTCTTTCTGTCTGATCTGCCTTGTCTTCGGAAGATGATTTCTTAAGTGATTAGATGATTAATGTGCAGTGTATCACCGAGACTCAGTATTGAGTACTTGATACATGACCTGCTGCCAGGCTCCCTACATATGGCCTACTGGGATGAGGACATAGCGTACTCAGTCTTATGTACACGGCAGGTTTAACCGTAGCTTTTGGCATATTGAAATGATAGTGCTATTTCCTTGGGATCTGTGCTTGGTCATATTTGGCTTTGAGCCGTCTTTACAACTCCGACATAACTCTGCGGTCACGCAGGATCACTTTATAGCAGATCTTCTCACTTTATAGCTACTTCCTAGAATTACATCTACATCATGAGACATTGTGGATCGCTGTGCCGCATTAATCTGCAAACGTCTCCAATCCAGCTGTGTCAGTGTTGACTGATTGTGTCACGCTCTCACTTTGCAAGCATAACAAAAGATAAACTGTGCTTTACGTTGCTTCTGGTAGTCGTGCAGAATTCTCTGAAGTCCATTGCAGTGCTTTCTCCTAGTACATGCCTACGTGATTGGATGCAGCGTGCACTGTTTAAGCTCTAACCAAGCATACGATCGTAAGCTAATCACCGCAACTGTGATCACGAAACTTGTTTATTGCTCCAAAAGCCTGTCATTATTCATAAAATAAATGATCCATTTTTCACAGCGAAATGCAGTTTGATATCTACTGAGGACGAACTGCCTGCCAGATGTTAAACCCTCTTAAAGCTCACAGTGTTTACAAGATGGTTTTTATTTTGAACATGAACATTATGAACATCTGCTGCACTTGGCTTAGTGCCTGGGTTAAGGAATGCATATGGCAGCAGTTTGTAGTCATGTGTGGGTACAAGAAGTATGCTTGCGTTTTACCCCATGCATCTTCTTTGCAGCTACAATTAAGCATATAGAGTATAGTATAGTATAGTAGTGTCTTTGCTATCTAAAGCTAGTGACCTAATGAATGTTTTTTTAAAATGATGCAAATGTATACTAGTACAATAGGAGAAAGTATCCCCTAATGGAACAAGACTAGACAAGCCGATTTTGGCTGGACCACCACTATCTGCATAGCATCTATCATCCAAATGCCAACAATGTGGGATCTCTGACAGGACGGTAGAATTCGATTGCTCTTCTGTATCCTACCGCTAAGAAAAATGCTACACCGCTTAAAGGCCGGCTAGCGTGCCAGGTATTCTAACTGCACTGTATGTATTTTAATAAAAAAAGGCACCAGAGTTTCTTTCTGAAAGTCTGGTTATACTTTACTATAAGGTTCACAAATTAGCATAAACAGTTAAGGCTAAAGGTTTACGTACAGCTAGGCTAAAGACATTCAAACTCACATTTGCACAGCACTTTAAAAGTATTTGGTAGCATTGCCTTTTTAAGCAATAATACACGCGTGGGAGTGTTATGTCATGAGATATTGGCACCGGTGTGCTGCGGTCATAGATCAGGACACCAGTGCCAATATATTAGATACAGCACGACCCTCGAGTGTATTATTGCGCTTATACTACATTTCCGTTATCAAAGTTTATTGATAGATTTTAGGATAAAGAGGACGGAAAAATAAAATCGGCTTGTTTATCAGCATTACTCGAGGTAAATCGTGTAATAACGGCACTCACGGAACGTCTCTCAGCCAATCAGATTTCAGGGTCGGAACTAACCGAGGCTATTAATATGAATGAAATGCTTTTTTACAATACATTGCCAGAACTTTGCTCATTCCACCTGGCAGAACTGGTGTAATTCAGACAGGGTTGCTTTCTCAGATGTGCTTTTCAATCCACATATATTCTGTTGGACTGAGGTCTAAGTTTCACTTGTGATGGACACTCCAATTGCTTCACTTTTTTTTTGTCTATTTTCAGGATCATTGTCCTGCCAGAAGACCCAACCAAGTTAACTTTCTGGCTAGTGTCTTGAGGTTTTACTTCAGTAAAAGAACTTACAGTACTTTTTCGAAATTAAAATTAATAAGCAGACTAATAGTTATTAAAATGGTCGTAAATTGCAGCTCTCGCATGCTCAGAGAGATGCTACAGTATAAATCATTACATAACAGACCAACACTAATAAGACATATTAGGAATTTTCTAGAGTACTGTATATTGCTGGATCATACTGTATCTATATAAGTAAACTGGGCTGTGTTTGTGTGTGGGTCTATGTTTGCACTTAATTAGCCAAACTGTACTAATTAAATTATAGGAGAAGACCTGAATGTGAGGTTTTACCTTTTTATACACACGTGGACAAAATTGTTGGTACCCCTCGGTTAATGAAAGAAAAACCCACAATGGTAACAGAAATGAAAATTCTATGAAAATGATCAAATGAAAGTCAGATATTGCTTTTCAACCATGCTTCAACCGTGCATCGTTTCTTAGCATTCAGCATTAAATGTTATTTCAATGTTTCAGGTAATAATTAAGCGATATTGTTGTTAGGAATCAACCATGAGATAAAAGGCAGTCAATATTAATTCATGTGGTGGATAATTCAGGTGGCTCTATCATTATTAGATCATCATTTTATTATAAATGTTCAGTCCAGATCCACGTGAATAGCTTACAGCTAGTGTACAGAATGGACTGCAGCCGAAATGTGCCCCTGAGGTCCGGATGGCGTCTCTTTCGATGCTGAAGGCAATGCATCAAGGACTGATGGTCTCTCTGCAACATCCAATCAGTTCCTGATGCAGTATCATCAGCATCTGAAAGCTCTTGTCTCCTTTCTTTGTCAGTCAAGGATTCTTCCAAAAAACAAACCACAGCCATTAAACTCTTGAATGGGAAGACCAAGTAAACTACGCCCAATACCAGCTCCTATTGTGAGAGATGTCTGAAGAAAAGATCACAATTGCAGACTGAGATTGGCAAAGGCACATCAATACTCATCGACCCCTCCTGAGGTCAGACTGAGAGAGTAGTCAAGATACCCACAATCTCTTAGAGTGTGTGAAAGGGATTCAAAACCAGACACTAAGCTAGAATGAAAATAAAATAATGGAACTAGATCCAGTCATTGAGAAAACCTGACAGTTTGTACACTGATGAAGCATCACGAAGATGACCTGCTAACATTGTGCTAATATACTACATGGCCAAGAGTATGTACACTTGTGACCATAATATTCATAAGTGGTTCTTCCCCAAACTGTTGGCACAAAGTTAAAAGCACATGATTGTCCTTGTGATTGTGCTGCAGGGTCAAGGATTCAATTTACTGGAACTAAGAGAGATAAACCTGTCCCAGCACGACAATGCCCCTGTGCAAAAAGCAAAATCTATTAAGGCATGATTTGCCAAGGTTGGAGTGGAGAAACTTGAGTGGCCTGCCCCAAACCTCCTTACCCAACATCAGTATCAGCCCTCACTAATGCTCTTCTGGCAGAATAAGCACAAATCCCCACTGGCATTGTTCTGCAATCTAGTGGAAAGCCTACTCAGAAAAGTTGTTATACTTAACTGGAATGGGATGTTTAAAACGCATATACTGGATAGGTTTAGATTGGTCAGGTGTCTGCATAAATTTGGCCATATAAGTACATACAGGTGCAGTATCTTACCAGCTAATGTGCTATTTTGTGCATAGAAATTGAGAAGACAGAAAGATTCCCCATTCAATGGACAATCTCACCTAGACACTGT
Source organism: Duopalatinus emarginatus (assembly GCA_028565595.1). Taxonomy (NCBI): domain Eukaryota; kingdom Metazoa; phylum Chordata; class Actinopteri; order Siluriformes; family Pimelodidae; genus Duopalatinus; species Duopalatinus emarginatus. The sequence goes on along the minus strand of JAOVVF010000033.1, from coordinate 6,894,862 downwards.
AGATGGAGGACCTAGAAATTGATCCAGTAATCATAAAGACTTGTGCTTTGTTCATCTTTGGACTCTTATTAACAGTATGCTCATACTTAATATCCTTTCACGACACCTAGTACTTAATGACTTTACAGTATAGTGTTATGGATCTGGAATGATTTGTATATTATATATTATAAAAATGGTTTATTATATCCACTGATGACTTTGTTTTGCCTAGCAGGGCTCTAAGTCGGCTTCTGGATCATCTGTGACAATATATTAGTTTAAAAGTGCTTTATTTATAATACTGAGTTACTCTTCTGGCCCAATGTGCAGTGAAATTTACCTCTGCATTTAACCTATCTGTACAGTGAAACACACACATGCACACTAGTGAACACTGGGGGGCAGTGAGCACACATGCACAGAGCGGTGGGCAGTGCCCGGACAAGGCAGTTAGGGATTAGGTGCCTTGCTCAAGGGCACTTCAGTTAAGTCTTGGTGGTTGCTGGGTTGAACCTGGGACCATCTAGTCCCAAAGCGGGTTCCTTAGCCCCAAGCCTACGGCTGCCCCTAAAGCTGAATTAAACAAATACAACTTCTAGATACAATGCATTGGCAGATTAAAAAGTTGCACACTTCAATATTTTATCAGACGCATTTAGCTTTGATTAGGGTGTGCAATCACTGTTGCATTGTTTTGACAACCTTATGCAACATCACAGCATATATTGCATGAATTTTTGGCTGAGATTTTGATGATGTTGGAGTCGAACCTTACTTACACTTCTCCAGCACATCCCAGAGACTTTGAATGGGGTTAAGGTCAGTGAAAACTATTCCTTATGCTTTCACAACATGAGTCTGATATATCTTGGCATTGTTGTCCTGAAATATAACCTGCTCATTCGATACATTCAGGTACTCAGCTGACTTCTTTTTTTTATTGCCACAAAACGTTGATTTGACCAAGAAAGTCGACCCCAGATCACTCCATGTCATTCAAATAAACACTAATTAATCAGTCTTCTACACAGACGTGGGCACTCAATGCTCTAGTCCATGCATGTTCAGAATCCCTGTAATGTTATATTATTAGATCTGGAGGCTGTGTGTATCAGGCCACACGCTCCCTGATTAGTTAGTCATAGTCTTTTGCAATAGAACTCACATGGAAGACAATGTGGACTGACTGCACAATCTCTCCAAGCGAATGTGCGATTCAACATCACGATCACAGTTGCCTGCAGAGATTATGCTGTCTGTCCCGTGATACAAATGGCTACGCTAGGCTAGGTTTGCACACACTCCCTCATATGAGCCGATCTTAACCTCCAATCCTAAATTGACATGACACTAATGGTTAACAATGGCACTCATAGTTAACTAATAGCTACTAATAGGTCATGTCAAATTAAGAGTAAAATAACGGCAACATGGATACAAGTACTATAGCTAGCACATGCTAACAAAACCTACTTGTTAGCATCTTCTAAAGATTCAAAAGCTATACTGCAGTCAGAAGGCAAAGCTGAAGACAATTCCAAGGGTCATTAATAGTTAGGAATTCTATGAGAATTGTCCTAATATAAAATCTCTCATAAGAGGAAGTAGGGCTTAATTACACTGTGCTGTTTTATATATCAACAGAAAAATTGTTTGTTAGTGCAGGACATTTATGGACAAATAATGGCTTTCTAAGACAGCGTCCACTTAAGATGTGAGCTGCTGTTCAACAGAAATGAACATGTCTCCCCTATCCCCCCGCCTCCACCAGACAATAAAAAATAAAAAATAAAAAAATAAACACTCTTTGCAACCATGGTATACTGAAAAGCATCCCAGAGTACACCAGAATCTTAAGGCGGATGAGCTACAACAGCAGAAGCCCACGTCAAGCTCCACTTCTGTCAGACAGCAACTGGAATCTGATACTAGCCTGGGGACAGGATCACCCAAATTGGACAGGTGAGGATTAGAAAAACATCACTGGCAATTTATACTAATGCACAAATATACAGAGCTTCTGTTTCATTATACAGGACTAAAAATCAAGGCGACAAAAAAATGTAATAAAAAAAAAAACATTCTTAGAGAAGTAGAGGACGTCTCTGTATGTTATAAATCTTCTGTGTATTGTCTTGTTGGTTATTCATTTTTGTTGGGTATTTAATAAATATACCTTGAACAGAAAATCAGTAAAAGCAATAAAATAAAAACAATGACAGGTGATTTTACATGGATCTGCCAGGAGAAGCCCTGTATCATATCAGAGAGTTTAAGATCTCGTTCTGAAAATAAAAAAATACACATAATAATCCTTTAATTACACTATAAAATTTATTCTTATGTTATTACTAATAAATGATAAGTTGTAAATGACGTGTAAATATTTTCACGGTTAGGTTAAATTTTAAATAAAATGTTTGTACACACCAGCATAACTATCAGGTATGAGTTTCTAAAGTTTTAATTAAGTTTAAAGAAGACAGGAAATTTTCTGACAAATCAAGAAAAATGTATAATTTCTGTAATTTTGACTCCTAGAGCAGAAATTCCATTGCAGCTTAATATAGTGCCTATATAATATATAAACATCCAATCCTATCATGAAAAACCTGCTCACTATTATTACAAAAAAATCATTCATGGAAATGATAAATGAATAAGATCCTCAATTTGCCATGGAGATATTGATTGGTGAGTGAGTGAGTGAGTGAGTGAGTGAGTGCCTCAATGTTGGCTTGGGTCAAGCTTGTCTCTTCCTGTGTGCTGTGACCTTCTCTCTCAGCAAATCAATCAATCTGCAATAGATTAAAGGAAAATGAAGAAATGGTTAAAAGAGATGAAGACCTGCAGAACTCCTGTTAGGTCCTGTTTATTAACTGCAATAAGTGCAAGGAGAGTCATGAGAGTCATGGCTCCATCCTGTGGTTACTTTGGGTATCATGTCAGTAAAATACACACAGTTGTATCATTTTTCACTGTTATAAGGAAAAGTTAATTCATGGAAACTAATAAGTACAATAATTATAGAGTCTTGAATAAATGGTGTGAATGATGTTGAGAGACAATAAATAAGGAACACAGAGGAACACAGAAGAAGCAGCTGAAATGCACACATAATATCCTGATGTTATCCTGATGCTGCAATAAGAAAACAGAAAAAAATAAATAAATAAAAATAAAATGATTAAAAGAAGAAGAGCTGGAGAATAAGCTGCAGGCTGTACAGTGAGTAAGTGGAGTTTGTTACTGTGATGTAGCAACAAGCGGCCTTTTTATGAATTATGATTTATTGGAAGGAAATGCTAATATTAAAAGATGTTTTTCATTCAGTAATTAAAAAGTTTCATTCAAAAATGATTAATTCAGGGTTTTTTTCTGTTCTGTAAACACACACACAAACACATATTTGCCTTACTATTCGTGTAAGGACTTTCCATATACATACTCATTCATGTAGCTAATACTATGCCTAACCCTAAACCTAAGCCAACGTTAAACTTAATAATGATTACTTACTAATGAATGCAAATTTTGGCTCTTCTGTTGTTTTTTTTTTTTTTTTTAAAAAAAAAAAAAAACAACAACAACAACAAACCCATCATTTTTGTGGGGACCAGCAAAACTGTCCACACAGTGGCAATGATACTAGCCTATCTTGGTAGGGACTTGGGGTCCTCACAAACATGAAAACACCTGTACACACTCACACACTTACACACACTCACATATACACACACCAACCACCAACCCACTCAATGACAGATGAGAAGCATCATTCACATAAATTTTGCAGCTGCCCAAGTAAACTGCTGAAAAAACGAAGGAGAAAAAAAAACAGGTTGATGAAAAGGAGCAGGCTGGCAGTAGCACTTTATTACTCACTCTGTGCACAGAGTCTTTTTGACAGCTCTAACCTCTTAAGCTTCAGGTCCTGCTGAGCCCAGCATGGCACAAACGGTAAATGCCATCTGTCGAAAACATCAGATTCCACTCGGACTGCTGGTCAGGGCTGGCCGGATGTATAAGTGAACTAAGCACCTGCTTAGGGTTCTATGTCCACCAGGGAAGCCCCAAGACCACTCGACATGTCTCACAAGACAACTATTATTTATTTATTTTTTAATGATATATTACATTATCATATTATTATATTATGTACAAAAACACAATATGGCCTGTTATTTGTCTGGCTAGCTAATATTATTAGTTTAATCAATTCCTATTGCCTCTGGCAGGGTTGGTGTCACGTTCATATGTATGTGATGGAAAAAGCAATACATAAGTAATGTTACATATCCTTCAATAAGGATATCCTTCTATAGCAGTCAAGACAGCAAGATAAAGGTGTTTGGTGTGTTTGCATGATAAATTATTGAGTATTTTAACACAAATATTCACTACCTGGATAGATGCATCAAAACAAGTCTTCATTTCAGTCAAGGTACTGTATGTTCAGGTAACTTTAGCTAGCTAGCTATCATTTTAACCCAAGATTAGCTAATAGAATATAACCAATTCCCAGGGATTTCCCTATTAAAATCAACAGCATTGACAACAGTTAATAGTACAGATGCCTCTGAGGTGGTCGGGGCTCCACATCAGATTCTGCTTAAGGCCCTGTAACGGTTAACAGAAACGTACAAATCTGTCATAAGTAGCTGTTTGGGCTCAGCAACTGCAGCAGTAGCTGGCAATGCTGTGAACTGCTGGTCAATTAACATAAACTTTGTTTATGTTTTTTTTTTATATATTTGGTCATATTCTGGTCATTTTATATATTTTGGTCATATTCTGGTCATACCTAAAAAGCAAAGAATTTGGCTGTCAGTATTTCATAAAGAGATTCTGATTATTTATAGGGATTTATTATATTTGCAAGCAAAGATTATTATAGCTTACAAATCTATATCAGTGGTTCTCCAATAGAATGCAGAGAGCACTAGGTCTGTAACCCATACACCAGTTTGTAATAAAGAAAAAGAAGAAGAAATCAAACCATTATACAAAAATAAATCTTTAATCAAATTTGTTGATTTACTTGTATAAATTATGAAAAAACATGCCTCAATCGTTTACACTCACATTACTCACATTTAGTAACAGATTTATATTTTTTTTACATTAATCTACAAGTTACATTTTATTTATTATCAGAAAATATAGACTGGGTCTTTTAGTCAGTGGTGGACAGTAATGAAGTAAATGTAATTTACTGTACTTAAGTAGTTTTTTGTGTCTCTATACTTTACTGGAGTGTTTTTATTTTGGGGGACTTTTACTTTAACTTCACTACATTTGAAAGTCAAATATTTTACTTTTTACTCCACTACATT
>JAOVVF010000033.1:6778735-6794445 GCA_028565595.1 Duopalatinus emarginatus | reverse complement strand
GCATAACATGTGTTCACCATTTTAATTGTAACATTTCACTTTAAAGCCTTATTCATTTACATAGATTAAAACAATGCGATTAATCGCGATTAACTATATGAAATTCTGAGATTAATCACGATTAAAATTTTTAACCTTTTGACAGCCCTAATAATAATAAAACATTTGTAACAAAAACTATAACAGAGTGCACTCACAAATGCACTTGTGGATGTCCCACAGACACACTCCAAAATCTTGGTAGAAAGCCTTCCTAGAAAACTGGAAGCTTTTACAGCTACAAAGGCTACCATCACAGAGTGTAGACACTTCACCCCTGACTTCAGGCCCATTAGATTCTGTGCCTCTTTACTGTTCCTCAAGACTCTAGGACCTTGGACCATTGGTTCAGGTGAGACACTTCCTGAGTTGCTTGATATTAGAAATGCAGCAGTATCTAGGAGCCCCTGATGTGGCCCCTGAGGACATATAACACACTTCCACTCTCCTGGGAAGGCGCTTTACAAGATTTTGGCCTATGTCTGTGAAAACGTTGCTCATCTATCCAGAAGAGCATTTGTGAGGTCAGACATTGATGACACTGATGTTGGACAAGTGGCCCTGGCCTTCGTCTGTTCTTGTCTATGTGTTTGATAGGGTTGCGATCAGGGTTCTGTGTGGGCCTGGCAAGTTCTTCCACACCAAACTCACCCAAACCATGTCTTTATGGACCTTGCTTTGTGCACTGGTGCCCAGTCTTGCTGGAACAGAAAAGGGGCCCTTACCAAATTGTTCCCACAACATTGGAAGCATATAATTGTCCAAAATGACTCACTATACTGAAACATTGATATTTTTTTTCATTGGAACTTAGGAGACTAGGCCAACCCCTAAAAACACAATTTTTATTATCCCTTCTCCACTAGACTTTACAGTTTTCATCAGTCTGTCAGATAGAGAAGTGTAATTAATTACTCTGCAGACCATGTTTCCACTGCTCCAGAGTGCAGTGGTGGTCTGCTTTACACCACTTCATCTGATGCTTGGCATTGTGCTCGGCCATGGAAATCCATGCCATAAAGCTCTTGGTGCACATGTTTTTGTGCTGATGTTAATGCCAGAGGAGGTTTGGAACTCGTATTGAGTCAACAGAGCATTGGTGACTTATATACGCTATGCCTCTCAGCACTCAGTGACCCTGCTCTGTAACTTTGTGTGTGTGACACTTGATAGCGGAGTTGCTGTGGTTCCTAAGCTTTTTCACCTACTGACTTGCTATAATGGTGACATTCTATGAAAGTTCCATGCTTGAATTCAGTGTGCTCTTCAGAGGGACCCATACTAGGTGCTAGGACCCATGGCTAGGTGCAGGATTTTATACACCTGTAGCAATGGGACTAAATGAAACATATGTATTTAGTTTTTGTCTATATAGAGTGTTTTGTCCAATTTCAGTTGTGTTTTTGGAGGACACCAAATTATATATAGTATATAATTATAGTAGTAGTAGTAGCAGCAGTAGTAGTAGTGCTGGGTGGTGGTGGTAGTAGTGGTAGTAAATGCATAAAATAAAATTTCATATTAATACAGTACATTGTTTGTATTGTCAAACTCTACTGTATTTTTTTTTTTATAAATTACTACAAAATCTTTACAAAATAAAGTGTCATCTTGTTGTAGTGATCGTTGTAACTATGTGAGGCAAAGTAACCTGTTTCCCTGCCTATTTAGTTTCCTATTCTGTTAGTTTGGGTAGACAGGAGCCCTGGTGGATAATCACATTAACTCATTAACAACATTAATTCATTAAAAGCCAGCCTGTGGAGGTAGGAAATGTTTTATCTTGGCATTATAACAGCTAGCGACTAGTAAATCGTAGAGATCCCTTATTATTCTGTATGTATTACTGGATGCAGACTTAAATATTTGAAATATATTATCTCAGAAGCTGGAACTAAAAGGCAGAATCCTGGCTCGCATGTTTCGGGCACCAGTTTTAATAATGTTTTGCCATGGCCTTTACTTGACCTTCCTATCTCTGCCATGTAATTCCCTGCTGATAGTGTTCCCTTTTCTATCCGATTATAGCTGGTTCTGTGGTCCTCTGCAGTTATTAGCATGTGCTGGAAGCAAACTCATATCAGATAATTGGTGACATTTTGAAAAGCCAGGTTTGAGAGGCAGACTTGTATCCATGTTACGACTTTATTGATTGTGTGATTACATTTTTTTTTAGATCCATTTAGAATATTTTATAGCACAAAACCTTCGTTTCTTGTAATGGAAGTAGTCTATTTTGGATACAGCGTTTTAGATATTTTACGCTATGGAATGACGCTGTTAGTTCGGAGAATTAGCTTTCTGCATGAGTTCATTCAAAATGAGTCACCAGGTTGTACCAAACGCATCCTCCTTATTTCAGAGAGAGAAAAGCAAAGCTATCGTTTTGACAAACCATTCAATAAGAAGTTATCTTCTGCAAAGCTGAAGCTCAGTGTGAATTTAATGCTCATGACATTATGATGACGCATAAGTGCTAGGTGTTTAGGTTTATTATGTAAGCAGTAGATTAGATATGAAATAAAATATATTCTCAGTCATTACATTAAGCTCTAGTAAATGTGCTCTGAGGCCATGTTTTACTCTGTGCTACTGGACAAAAGTTGATTCATTTTTTTAATCAAATGCTCCTCCAATGTTTACACCATTATTATAATAAGTACTACTAAACTAATGACTTCAAACTCATCCTTCTGTGGAAATCTCAACTCATCTTACGCTTCCGTGGGGAAAAAAGACCTCAGTCTTTAGATGGATTACGAAAAATGGACTGTCAAATGTCTGTTTATTTTTTTTCCCCAACATACATCATACTGTTCTCAACCAGCCATATATTAAAACCAGTCATTCATAGGGGTAGACTCTGGACTATCGTTGCCACACTGTCAGCAAATAGTAATAGCACAGAGCTGAGACATCATTTGTCTTCACATGCAACTGTGAAGCTGGCACAGCGTTTCTGTTTTCCAACATATACATTATTATCAGACTGGGTGTCCATTCAGACCCAAAATGTATCAATATATGAGTCAACTATAGAGTAAATATAGAGTTGTATTCTGCATGTCAGATTTACTCACTCATTATCTACAACAAGCCAATTATGCTACTACTGGGCACATGGCCACCATTCATTGGGCAACTAGCAGGGATACAAACTGTACAGGTCACTAGTTCATTACTGGGCAGACACACAAACAGGGCACATTCAGCCACACACTAATACCTAGGGGCATTTTATCATTTCAAATTCACCTCACTGTATGTGATTGGACTGTGGGAGGAAGCCAGAGGCTGCAGAAGTGAACCCAGGCCATTCTTGCTAGGGTTGACAATTGAGGTGACAATGCCACCCACTGTGCTACAACATATATCTTATATATCTTTGGAATATACTTTAAAACACAGAAACAAGTGAAACAATTTGAACCGACTCCTGGATAGCTGATTGCTTTACAAATTAATGTTGGGCTACCATTACAGCACTTTACTACCACTACAGAACTTTACAACAACTAAAATTGTTATCGTTAATGACTTAATTGTTTGGTGATTTTTGTCTGTCAGTACAGCTCTACTTCCTTTTATTCATCTTTTCTTATTCTCTTCTAGCTGCCATACAGGCTCATTCTCTTCATTTTGAAAAAACATACAATCAAGATGGGGGCCCCTGTTAATGGGCTCCTGGTGTAGCATAAAACAACATAATTCAACATAAGCTTTTGCTGAGTCACATTTTGCAGATTGACATTTTTATAGGCTTAGTATTGGCCTTTAGGGAGTCCCAGTTAAACTTTTAACTTTAATATAAAAAAAAAAATCTTTTTAAAAATACATGCAAATGTAACTGTAGTTGCACTCGTCTTAAATTTATGCACACAGTGAATATATTTATACCATTTATTCTTTATTTTAGGATTATTCCCAATGATTGCTTTTCCTCCTAAAACATAATACCTCATTGCTTATTCATTCACTGAAAATCTCCAAAGGATATTTGTAGGGAGGTATGCTTGCAAGAGCAAAAGTAAATATAACTTCTTTTAATCAAATATATAAAATCAAACAGCACTAACTGTAATCCTACACCACCCTACTGTAACGTTCCAATATTCATTTGAATTTTTTATGAGGTTTTCATTTTTTAATCATATTAAATAATAGTATTATGTATATTATTAATGTATACAATGAAGTATAATGTATAGTAATATTACTAATTTACACAGTAGAATAAATATGCAAAGCAAAGTAGTGTAACACAAATACTTGAAAAGGTAGAAGGCTTATACATTTTGTGTCAATCCCTAAATATGATACAGTGCCATCAGTCATTTACAAATCCTTTCACAACTGTATGGCAGACATTGCATAGTGATGAGGATGGGTGATATTTCCCCTCAAATTTAAAAAACGGCTAAAAACAATAGCAACCTGTTTTGTACATCATTTTTCACTTTCAGGGAACAGTGGTTTTATTTATAACCTTATGTTCCCTTATACTTAATCTGCTCAGTACAAAACAGAAGGGAACGGTTTTCTTGTTTCAATGACTCAGAGCAATCATCTCGTGTAAGATTGGGCTGTTTTCACCCCGATATACGTTCTTGAAATTGTTTTTTTTATTTTTTATCCAAAGATGTTTTTCATGGCTTATTTATCTTTTAGACTGTCTTTAAAAATCTTACAGGACCATGTGATTAACAAACAATGTTTTTTATTGCGTTTACAGTATATAGAACAGTATATGGTATGTATATACCAGCAGAATCCCACTTATTTGTAATGGCTAATACAATAAGTATTAATGTGCCTTAAGTCAAAAACATGTCTTTATATTGTCGATAAAATGGTGTCACTGGTTCCTCTGCATGTGATTAACAGTATTGGAGAACCATGACTACTGATGAGTAACAACAAAAGGTCACACAAAGTCTGATGTATAGCTAAGATACATCAATGACTGCAAGCCTGAAGGCAGGTTAACCAACAGCTATCCATGTTTACTCAGTTATACAGCCAATTGGTATAATTGTGTTCAAATGTGAACAGATATAGAGCGGACATTACACATCTATGCACCAATGTTAAATTTTAAATTGTTCTATGTAAAAGATAAAACTAATTATTCCAGATGTTTTTCCACCTTTAATGTGATATAGCAACCAACGAAATTCAATTGAAAAATGTTTTAGGGGAAAAAACACAATCTTTTATTATGGGCCATGTGACTGTTCTCTGAATACACCAATCAAAATTAAGTATCGTACTTAAGTTTTCAGTGAGTGCTTTCTCCTTGTGTCCATGTGGGTTTTTGCTGGGTGCCCTGGATTATTCCCACCTGGTAGGTGAATTGGATGTGCTAAATTGCCCTAGGTGTGATCGATTAACACCCTGTCCATAATCTATTCCTGCCCAGTAATTTGGGGTATGCTCCTGAGAAAGCGCAACCCTGACAGATGAAGCGGATAAGAGAACGATTGAATGACTGATTAAATGTGGGTCAGATGTTTCTGTAGATTTCATCCAATTTCTCAAGCCATGGTCTGCAAAGAACTTACAAAGCATGTACCAGATCTTATTACTGAAAGATAACAATCAGGAGCAGAAAAAAATCCAAAAGCACAGGACTAAAGACAGGACATCCATCCAAAATTAAATTGTTCAAGATATAACAAGAAATCCTATCAGGAAAGATGTTGAGAGACTGAAAGCAGTAAAAGAGCTACAAGAATATCTGGCAAAGAATTTGTCACTTTCTGCATGTGACCACAATCTTTCAATCTCTTTGAGGTCAGATGGCTAAACAGAAGACATTTATCACAAAAAAAAAAGTAGAACTTTTTGGTCATCATTCCAAAGATATCTTTGGTGCAAACACAAGACAGCTTAGCATCCAAATATTACAATACGGTAAATGAAGCATGGTGGTGGCAACATCACCTTTCAGCATGACAACATCCCAAATCACAAATCTATGTCAACAAATGAACAGCTTCACAATGAAACTTTTTTTTACATTTTATTTGCTGATATATGCCATTAAAACTGAAAAAAAAAAATACATCACAAAACTTTTGACAGTTGTTTCAGGTAATGTTGCCTAAACTCTGATTGCACTCATTGCCGTCTCTAAATTAGCCACATTTGCTAACTATTCAAGGTCAAAGTCATTGAATTAATCTCTCGTATACAAATCCCATTTTAGCTCGCCTCACACATTTGTGGCTTTGGCCAGCAACAGCGCTGCATACCTTAGTGTACATTTTGGCTGACTTCAGCAATACTGTTTATAAGATAACAAGCTGACACTGGGGAGGAAGAAGCCAGCATCTAAGATTAGACCTTGAGCAACACAGCAACATTTTACAGAATTTTTAAAACTAATATCCCACTATAATGGCAAATCTGTGTTTTTAAAACCATGGTAATAAAAAAAAATCTCTGTATATGAATCCTTATAACAGTGTTGAACTGGACTAAAAACATAATAATTTTTTTTTAAATGATAGTTTAATTTGCATATTTAAATATTATACATTCAAATATAGAATTTTAATATTTTTAATATATTTTTAATATATTAATCTTACTGAGAAACACTGAGTGGCTCAATTTAAGTGAAAAATTTCAACATTAAAAATATAGATAAAGTTTTACAGTTTTACATATATATATTGATTCACTTCTTTTATCCATGTAACATTTATAATTTACTACCAAAGCTAAAAATAGTAGTAACGATTGCACAATTACCAAAAACTTATATTATATTATTACCTAATATTACATAGTAAGTGAGCCACAGTCAAAAGATTTTAAAAACCTTGTAGCTCCAACTACGGATTGCTATGGATTTAAATGCACATCTGGATTAAGAGTCTACATCCACACACAGGTGAAAGCATTTCTAGAATTCAAATACATCACAGCTGTCTTGTAAGTGTAATTTGGTTTCTACTGTCCCCACTAATAGTCGTAACACTAGTTTCTTAAACAACTTGTATGACTTTGATTGGGGTGACATACTGAATTTCTAAATTGGTTTCTTACTGCTCAATGTCATGTTTATCTGCAATGTCGCTTTCACAGATTTTTGGCTTTAGCTATCTATGGCATTGCATACGTTTACATTCTGTCTGATGTCAGCAATACTCCTAGAGTTAGGCAGCTGACTCTGTGAAGGAAAAGGACTAAAAATGAGAGAACCGTTTACCTCTAGATACATTTTATTTGTCCACTATAATAGAAGAACTGTGTATATATAAAAGCATCCCATTTATTAAAGGATCTGACTGAAAGTGCTTATACACTCATTGAGGATTGTTTTAGTCTGAAATTTTTAATGTATAATCCAAAATCTATAATGTGACCATCTATCAATTCTTTTATGTCTGTAATATTTTCATGTTTCCCTGAAAAGGTAAAATTACAGTTATATGAACTGAGCCCTTCTTCCTATTTTCTCAATCTCATCTATTTTCATTCACGCTGCCATAAAGGTGAAAATCCGAATGATGTAGACAGATCAATGAGCAGAAGACATTTACTTGATGTTCAATTATAAAAAGCTTAGAACTGGGAATTATAGGACTTAATGACCTGTCTAACTTTTCATTCTGGGTGTCGTAATGAACCGTGAAGCCTTCTCTTTTCATCTGGAACCTTTTCGAACCTATTCACCTTTCCGTATGATCTTGTCTATTAGTGTTTTCTGGTTTCTCCTATAAGGAAGTGTAAATACAGTAAGTACGTAAAGAAGGACGGAAGGAAGTAAAATATAGTAAATTTGCGTATACTTATTACACACAGTCTATAATCAGCAGCTAAGCCAAACCAAATATTGTCAGTGCATTTACGCTGTAGCCCAGAGACTACAGTACTGAACTCTGTTTCCCAGAATTCCTGGCAACCAACTTAAATAGCTGCTACCAGCACCAGACTCCCTGATCACACCAGTATACAGTCGTCTGAGTTTAAGTTGTGTTTTTTCCACCTGTTTTTGCACTAATCATGTGTAATTGTTTTTTTTTTATTGTTTTTCGTCAGACCCTGATTTAGTTTAGCCCCTAATCAGCCCTCAATTTCTTTTGTAGCTTGAAAAAAGCTTTTCTTTTGCCATGTAAAGAGGATATTTAATTTAAGGTTAATAATTTTACATTTGGTTGATTGTAATCTTACAAAAAAATATAAGATAATAGATAAATATCTGATTGCGCAGATATTTTTTTTTCCAGCATGATTGGTCTGTTTTGTTTGCTTTTCTGAGTCACCTTCAGCTGTCTGTAGTCATAACAATGACACAGACGTTTCGGAAGACAGAGAGTGGAAGAAAAAGATAGAGGGAGAAGGAATGTGCCTCCTCTTTGTTCTCATGAGTTATTCATGTGCATTTATATTCCCACCGTGTTTGGCTTCAGTGAAGAAATCATCTTAAAGAGATGCATCATTAATTCAGCTCTCCTCCTCACTGGGAGGCTAATTCATTTCACATTGCTTGACTCATACCCTGGATAAATGCCCTTTACTGCTGCTGTTCACTGTGCTGGGGTTCCCTCATGTCAGAGGAAAGATAAGCTCTGGTCCAGAGTTTTCCTCTCCTCCAGATGATGAATAAGAGGCTTTTTTAAATCATTTTTAAATTTATAAGATCATTCATGGACTATATTAAAATCAGGTCTTCTAATGACTTCTTTGAGTTCATGCATTAGTTATATTTTCTGCTCCAAAGTATAAAACTACTAGCAGGGACCTGATTAATGTATGCGTTATTTTCAGGAACAGGAACAAATTCCACAAACAAAATTTCATTAATTGCAATGAAATTCGCTGTGATGCGCAGTTTCATGTTGGAAAACTCATGGGGTGAAACAATGTTGCAAAAAACTTTCTGCCAAGTTAAAATTTATTGAACAATGGCATGCAAATTCACATCCCTGACCAGCTGTGGCAGTTTCAGGGATCTGGGGTTGTGGGTTCGAGCCCCACTCCCAGAGTATATTGTGTTCTCAAAGTGCCAACATGGGTTTCCGCTCTATACTCTATTTGCCCCTAGGTGTGCATGTGTGAGTGAATAGGCTTTTGTGTATTTGTAATAGCCTATAATAGACTGGCGCCATGTCCAGTTAGTGTTCCAATCATTCCAGCTGGGCTCTGGACAAACCATGACCCTCACGGACTAAGCAGATAAGGTTATGACTGACTGACTAAATAAAGGACTAGCTGCGGCCATGGTGACCTGAATGGATGGGGCTTTGTATAGCAGTACTATACATCCAATATGGAGGAAATTATCTTTAAGCTTAACATTTTATACAACACGCGTCATTCAGAATATAAAATGATGCATAAAAGTGAAGTGAAGTGACTCACTGACCACTGTGCTTGTACACACGACGAATTTCACCTCCTTATTCAATCTATCCATGCAGTAAAACACACACACTAGTAAACACACACATACTCTCGGAGGCAGTGAACACACTTGCCTGGATGCCTGGATTAGTGGACAACCCCACCCACAGCGTCCAGGGAGCAGTTGGGGGTTAGTTGCCTTGCTCAGAGGCACTTCAGTCGTGTCTTTTTAGTGTAGGGATTGAACCTCGTACCACAAGGCCGGTTCCTTAACAACAAGTCTACGGCTGACCCCAGGTGACCCTGGTCAATTGAAAGGTTGGATTAGACCATTTATATATCTAACATATATGAGAAACACTGTTTTCCCAGCGTTTCCCATATATGTAAGATATATAAACTGTCTAATCCAACCTTTAGGGTCAGTACAGTATAATCTTCAGCACCATATACCTTTATGACAGAAGTTAGCTCTTTCATTTTTGTAATTCCTTTCTGTATCTCTGAAGGTCTTCTTTTATGTTCTATTTGATCTCTTCACTGCGCTGGTAAAGAGGTGAACCGGTGGTAAGATGCATGGGGCTTATGCTAATGAGCTTTGCTCAAGGCTAACTCCTTTGGGGAGCATTTATCCGAGCTTGATATGAAATTTGCAGTATGGCCAATTGCTTAATGTGGTACCAAAAGGACTATTTTCCTTTCGTTTTAATGAGATGGGTTTTAAAATCCTCAGAAGGCCTATATACTTCATTGCATAATCATCAGCTGAGGTTTATTCCAAAATAGTTTTATAAATTATTGTCCCATGCTGCTGTAGCCACATAGCCCGGGGGTCTCTGATGTGCCACTTGGATATGAAGCAAATCCAATTTTTTGAAGTGTGACAAATGCAGATTTACTAAGAACACACAATAGCTAAATATTACTCTTAAGGGGACAAAAAAACTGTGGAACGATGCAGGGGGAATTTGGTACAGTGCACATTTTTTAAAAAATGTTTTGAAATTGATTTTGAAGTGTTTACCATGTAATTAGATCCACTTTTATTTAAAACCCCTGTGACAAAAAGAATTATACCTAAGCTTTGTTATGTTGGAATCATATTTTTTTCAACTTACTACTAAAATATAATTATAATTATATTAAGTTGCACATAACTTTTATTTAGTATACTAGTAGTACATTATTTTTTAATAATGTATATTATTTAATTCTAATACAATTTACGTATATTTGTCCAAGTTGCCAGATTGAACACTAAAACCTGTTAATACTATTTTTATAATACTACCACTGTGATCATTAATGACATACTTATCATATCCTATTGTTTTAAGAATGCTTAGTTCAGTTGGGCAGGTCAAACAAATACACTTGAATTTTATTAGAAAATATTAAGTGTAATTAATTAAGTAAAAAAAAAAAAAAGTCAATTAAGTGTAACTTAATAAACTTTAATTACATTTTAAAAGTGATTTAGTACAAATTTGTTGTTCCAAAGTAACGCAATTTTTAAACCTTAAAAAAATCAATATACTTCTTTTTCACAAGGGAATGTGAGCCATGTTGTCAATAAAACCTTTAAAGAATATTTAAAAAAGAAAAAGTATTTTTGTAGAAGTGCTTTATTTTAGTCTTAAATTAGAAATTTTATTTATTTATTTATTTATTTATTTTTAGAGATCTGACATTGTATTTTATATCCAGATAAAACTTTTATAAAAACTCAACATCTTTATTATTATTATTGTTATTGTTATTATTATTATTGTTAATAGTAGTAGTAGAATTTTTATTGTTGTTGTATTGCAGCATATAGAATTCATGTTTTTTTTTCCTTACATTACAGACTACAGATAGTTTTCTGTAAAATCTTTCCATGCGTTCAGTGTTTTGCCAAGTACAAATCAAACTACATTCTGTGTATTCACTCATGTGAAAAGTTTTGCTCATGGTGTGTAACACCGAGTTCAAATCCCTTATTTTAGCACCATAACGAATGTGAGTTTTTGCAGAGTCAGCAAGAAGCGTCTATTTCTAGATCTGCCTAAAAAGTGTACTTGGCAGTGTTGTCTGTACAGTGGGAGTTGGTTGATGGTTTGCCTCAGGGGATGTGTAGTCAACTGGTATAGCCGAGCGATCTGGAATTTCTAAGAAGTTTTGGAAGTGGCAGATGTAATGTGGCTTGGAGTAAAGATAGAAAGTTTATTTTATCGCTCACAATCACCACAACCAGATGCTCCTAAAAAATTACATTAATTATTTTGCATGTCAGGATACCTTGTCTGTTAGAGCTCCAACATGTCATTCTATTAATGCATTCATTCATTTACAAAAAGAACGCACCAAGATTAGTACATCTCTGCTATGAGTACGCACAGGTCCCAAATTCATCCCAGGTCTGGGACACAAATTCTAGGTGCAGATTCCACCACAGTATTGTCTATCTCAGAATCAGCATAAAGATGAGGCCTGGAGGCCACACGTCCTCTGTGCCCCTAGGGCATATAGCCCCAGCAGCAGGTAAAGGAGGAATCAGCAGTGACAGTCTCTCTCACTGCTACCAAGCAAACCCCTTTCATTACGAAGGTCTTGCATCACCAGCAAATTACATCCTTTGTTTCTCTCTCCGAGATGAGAGGTCTCTGCCTATGATATTTCTGAAAATCTGTTCCGGCAACCCCAGGTGAACTTTGGCTGTGGCTCAGCAGGAGTTGTTACTGCACACAGCATCCTGGGTGAATCCACCTGATGAGTCCAATTACATCCACTACATGTTGGGGTAATATTATAGATAGCAGTCTGCAATCTATAACGCCAGTGGATTTAAAACACATTTCAAAAACACTTGAGGCACTTGAACAGCGGAATTTGAATTGAAATCGAAACACACCCCCTGGGAGGCTAATCTTAAAATGTCGCTTTGTTCTGGACCAAAGGGGACATCAGATATAGGCACTGGACAGACTTGAATTAACAGAGAATGGAGCAGGTGCAAATAATTTCACTGACACACAGGGCAGATTTTGTATGGTTAAACTATAAATATCCAGCAAGTCTGCGATACAATATCATAAGCTATCACTAGGGTGGCATCCGTGATCCCCAGTACTGAGATGCAGGTATCCTTGGTAGGCTTGTGGCCCAGGCTGACTTCCTCAGGGAAGGTCTTGGCATGGTTTTGCAGGAGATTCTAAACATCGCAATGCTGAATATGGAATATAAGGTTTCCAGTAATGATATTATGATGGTGTAGGTGGTGCCAAAGACATTACAAATTTAAAAAGAAATATGCAATAAACTGTAGGATAAACTATAATGTACATATGTTATGTTTATTTTTCTTTTATTTCACAACTTCTGAATACTTGAATACTTTATTCTGATTGGTCAGTTGAAGCAGTCATTTATTTCTTAATATATATATATATATATCAACCTAACATCAGCTCATTCATGACATCCTATAGCCAAAAAAACAAAAAAAACATAAAAGATTTTTCTAACATAAACTGTAATATATTAATTGTAATGTATAATTGTAATGTTCAGACAAGCCTATGCAAAATACATGGTGGTAGCTCTATAATGGTATGGGTTTTGGCACCACCGCACACGTCTACAGAAGTCAACTTATGGCTAGAGGAACACTTATCTGAGTTCAGGCTTTTGTCATTCCCACCAGATCTCAACATTATTGAACACATCTGGAATGCCATGCAATGCTCTGTGGAACTCAGAAATCCTACACCTCAAAATACAACAGAATTATGAACCATTTTGCAGGAAACATTATGTTCATGTCCTTCAGAATATTTCTGCAAACTTGTGGCGTCTATGCTCTTTGACGGACCAACCAAGGAACTGGTGTATCAGTTTTTGGCACTTCAATGTATATGAGTTAGAATGTAATAAAAGCTACTTGACTTAGCTAATGGTATGTAGACTAATATTTGGTTAGATTGCTAGGTTGACTAATGCTAAGTCGGCTAATATAAGGTTAGTTTGCTGTTCCAACCACATAATCTAACCGACTATGCATTAAAATATTTAGTAAGTCAATAAAAATAATTTAATAATCAATATTTTGTGTTAAATTATTGATTTCTTAATTAAGTCGGCATGTAATAAGTGTGATAATGTAAGGTAATGTACAGTCTGGGTTTTATTGAAGGTGTATTTCGCAATAATGATCTCGTTCTACATTATCTCTTACATGTAATGTAACAGCTACATTGCTGAGAGCCGTAAAAGACTCTTACATGGCAGAATTGAATACTCTGGGTAATGTGGGCTGCTTGTAGTAAAAATCTAACTGTAGATTATTTGGTATAAGAACTCATCTGAGCTGTTAAATGTGATACTCCTGGGGCCACAGGCTGCTTTATTCAAACTTTATGTATATATTGGAACATTTTAGAGTGTGAAATGGGAATAGGTAGCATGTATTCATTTGATAATTAGGGGATAAAATTGTCTTTAAAAGTCTTGTTTGAACAAAAGCTGTAAAAACATTCATTATTCCTGCATAGCATTTTTTATAGATCCCTATCCTATATTAGCATCGATATGTATAGTCAACAACAAAAAAAAGCTATCAGCATGAAGTCACTCAACACTTAGATTGGATGACTGATCAGTCAAAACATCAACACTCAAAAAAAAAAAAAAAAAAAAAAACCTCTGAGCCATCATGATATGGACTCCACAAGACCTCTAATGGTGTTCTGTGATATCTGGCACCAAAACATTAGCAACAGATCCTTGTGGGATCAAACCAGATGGACTAGCCTTTATCACATCAGCGAGACTTGTGCATACTTGACCCTGTTGCAGATTCTCCAGTTCTTCTAAATTGGACCACTTTTGCTACATACTAAATGCTGTATACTGAGAACACTCCACAAGACCTACTGTTTTGAAGACCCAGTCATTTAACAATCACATTTTGGTCCCAGTCAAAGTCTCTTTGTTGCTTACACTTGCACATTTTTCAAGTCAGTTGTCAAGAACTGACTGTTCACTTGCTCTATAATAAGATGATCAATGTTATTCACCTTACCTGTCAGTGGTTCTCTGGTTTTAATTTTATGCCTGATAAGGCTTAAAAATGATTCAACTAATATATGTGTACAAGACAAAAAAAGGTAAAAAAAAAAAAAAAATACAGGTAAGAATGTATACTACTGATAAAAACTGATATCGATGAGCCTATGCAAAATACACAGCCACCACCAGGGCTATATAATGGTATGGGGTTTGTTTAGCTGACGTTCCATGGACCCTCATTATGATGGGTTTAACCTCTTCCAACAGGACAATGCGCCGCCACACACACCTAGAGACACCAAATTATGTTTAAAGGAACTCTCATCTGAGTTTAGTGTTTTGCCATTCACACCCAAGTCACAAGATCTCAGTGTTATCGAACACATCTGGGAGTCCAAGCCCTGTGAGGGACCTACCAAATATTAGACTGGTGTACCAGCATGGCATTCCAGATGTGTTTAATAACATTGAGATTTAGTGACTTAGGTGTGAATGGCAAAACCCCAAAATCTGATGAATACAGGACATGAACTGGTGTAACTCATCAGGAAAGAGGTCAGAGATGTTTGTAGATGTAACAGGGGTCCCATGCATAGGCGTTGCCACCATTCAATCTGAGTTGGGCGTGTCCCCTTCACATTTCATAATTCTTTGTTTGGCCCCTCACATTTAACATAAAACATTAGTTCACCCAGCGCTTTTTCTGTTGCTTCGCAAAAGAATCTTCACTGATAAGAGAAAACACATACCACTGAAGTCCACTCCAGGTTTTCCGCATGTCAGTGAAGTGAATCTACAGTACAGAGACAAAGATAAAAGGTGCAGGTTAGAGGTCTACACTGGGATTGGTTCCTGCTGGGTCCAACGGGACCTGACGCAAATCTCGCGGGAACGGGCGGTTTGTACTTAGCTGTGGGCGGGAATGGGCGGCTAACACAAAACACTGTGGATTATAGACTATAGCCTACAGGTAATTCCACATAACTAAAATACAAAGAATGAGAATAGAATATGAAACTATGTTTATTACATTTAAAAACTACATAAAAATAATGAAATAGCAGCGCTATTCCTGACAAGTGTGTCAAAAGTTGCAGGTCAGGAAAACGAAACAAACCCCGAGAATCTCTTTATTAATATCCTATATTAGGTTTAACGCTTTAACGCTTTGCCTTATTTACTGTCAGTAAGAGCAGGCTGTTCTTGGTTGATGATCAGTTGATTGCAATATTTGCTCCCAGACACAATGGACATAAGGAAATTCTTTA
>JAOVVF010000033.1:6686766-6700657 GCA_028565595.1 Duopalatinus emarginatus | reverse complement strand
TGTGTGTGTGTGTGTGTGTGTATTTGTCTTCGTCTTCATGCCTTCAGAGCTGAGCTGCCAACATGTCCTCCTGAATGCTGGAGTTCCAGAGCAGCACATTATATTAAAATGAGAATTATTTTCATTTGGAGTTTAAACTCATGCACTGCCTTCAAATTAATAGGTGTATATATATATATTATACCATAGAGAACAGAAAGCTGTGCAGAGAGACCTAAACAAGCTTTTTCAAAAAACATGCATTAAACATGTATGACACTAGGTTTGCTTTGCATGGTGTAAATGTAATAGGGTTCAAAAAATGACAGTACTTCCTGTTTCCTCATGCATTGTGTATGACTTTATAAATGCGCATGTGGATGTGGGATCATTCACATATATGGTATGTACATATTTATCATGAGTAAGAACTTCACTGAGTGAAGAACATTATTGTAATGGCGGAGCAACTTTAATTCATGCTGATGGAAGCATTATCATGTGATGAGTTGATTGGCTGAACAAGTGAAGATAAGAGCAGCACAGTTTTTCCTATACCGCTGGACACTTATTTTTGTAGCTCGAAGCTTATAGCTCAAGGTCATGCATGTTTATTTCAGCAGGAGCGCACTGCTCTGTACCTGCTCTTTGCTGGCATTTTTTTTTTTTCACAGTAATGAACAGTAATTTCACCTTGGTTTCACACACTGCTGAAATAGTGTTGACTGATCATACAACCTGAAGTCTATTTATGTAAGTGTGTTATGTCTTTACATACTCAGATATCACTATCTATACATATAAAAGCCTACATGTATGTATGTATGTATGTATATAAAGGACATGGCCACCATCTTGAAAGCCACCATATTGGATCAAGAGCATGTTTTTTCTATAGGAAGGTGTACTTTTTTATGATTTTTTTAAAATGGAAATTATATCTGCAAGCTGTTTAGGATAAGTCTGTATGAGCTTGCCACATCTAGCCAGTGGGTTTTGTTTTTGTTCCTCAAAGTAAAACTGCCCCAGCTCCTTCAGGTTGGATGGTATCCACTGGTGAACAGCAACCTTCAAGTCTGACCACAGATTTTCAATTGGATTGAGGTCTGGGCTTTGACTAGACCATTCCAACACATTTACATTTTTTCCTTTAAACCACTCGAGTGTTGCTTTAGCACTATGTCTAAGGTCATGGTCACCTGCTGGAAGGTGAACCTCAAATCGCCGGCAGACAGAAACAGGTTTTGCTCAAGAATATCCCTGAAGTTTAGTACCATCCATGACGATCCATTCCGTGATTCTGTCCAGATTCCCAGTCCCTGCTGCAGAGAAACATCCCCACAGCGTAATGCTCTATATATAATAGTCTTACGGAAAGCCAATGCTCTTCTGTGTATAAAGCTACAGGATCTTCCTGATGCTTTCAACCTCTTTTTAATGGGATTATAAGAGGACAGATAGTGAGAAGGTCAGACTGCTGACCTTATTCACAAATCATGACTTCTAAATGGATGTTGGTGGAGGGGAGCAAGAGAGGAATGATGAGAGGAAATGAGGCTTACTAAGATCACATATGTGCTCACACAGGACTATATTCTGCTTCATACATTTTTCTGTTGTCTCTGATGCGTGTGAAATGAGACGTCGGTTGCAACGATATGACGGCAGAACGTCACAAAGACGTTTTTTTTTTCACAGGACTGGATGTTAAGTCGAAAGAGTGCACGGTGTAAGTGTTGATGACTTCTCAGTCGTCTTTTTTATTGGATATCTTTATCTCACACACACACACACACACACACAGTGTATACGAGCACGGCAGTCACGCTTGCACACACACACACACTTGATGGAAACACACTGAGACCCAGCGGAGCAGTTTGTTTGTTTTGCTTTGATCCGCCAAAGTAAAAAGGAAGTGTATATGTGATTGGCTGTCGGAAAAATCCACAGAGTCTGTGGTTGCCTGGACGACCATAATCACCAGTGCTAAGTCACACAGAGAGATATAGAGAGAGAGAGAGAGGGAGAGGGAGAGAGAATCAATGCTCTAAGACAACAAATGAAATAAGAGAGTAGCAGAGCAAATAAGCCAGGAGTGTGCATGTTCCCTGTAGTAAACCTGTGCGTGTATGTGTGTGTGTGTAACGTGCACGTCTGAGCCACCTCGCAGCTCAGTACACATCAAGAGATTGGCTGAAGTGCTGCTTCTCTTTCACTGATGGATAAAAAGGAAGAAAGGAAAGACAACAGGACAAAAGGTTCTCCTGCGTGTCTCCGTCCACCTGCTGACCTTCTGCTCGTCGTTTCTTTTCTGCAGAAGACCAGCAAGTTGTTTTTAGCTTCTACGCTAACACTTCTGGCCTTTTAACTTCTGCTCAAGTGGAACGGAAAAAAGGCTGGAAGGAGCAGCTTCCCAGGGACCCGAGATAAGACAGGAGGAGGTTTCAGTGTAGGACCTTGTGCTTGGTTTTCCTGTCCTTCTAAGGTGAACTTGTGGCTGTAGTCTGTTTGTGAGGCAAATTTAGAGGGTTCTCTCTTTCTCTTTCTCTCTCTCTCTCTCACACACACACACACACATACTCATTTACACACACTTTCTCCAGATTCTTCTGCCTGAGCTCCCTGGAGGTCAATGTGATAGTTTCTTCCTCTCTTTCTTTTTTATACCCTGGATGCTCCAACGGACAAGTAGACCAAAAAGAAGGAGGGAAAGAAGACGTGTGCAGAAGAGAAGCACAGCCACAGATGTGCTGTGTAGTAGGAGGAGTGAGGAGTAACATAGTAGGAGCGGACGTTGCCGGAGAAGGAGGCTGAACCAGTA
Organism: Duopalatinus emarginatus; assembly: GCA_028565595.1. NCBI lineage: Eukaryota > Metazoa > Chordata > Actinopteri > Siluriformes > Pimelodidae > Duopalatinus > Duopalatinus emarginatus. Next base: position 6,697,854 of record JAOVVF010000033.1, on the reverse strand, counting down.
GAACAGGAGGGGAGGAGGCTGGGTGTGAGTGACAGATTGCACCCCACAGGTGGAGGCAGGTCTGAGGGAGAAGAGAGAAAGTGTGTGAGAGAGAGAGAGAGAGAGAGAGAAGGGAAAGGAGGAGGAGAAGAAGGAGCAGGAGTGCAGGAGCAGACAGTCGAGAGTGCGAGAGAGCCAGCTGACCCACAATGAGCCACTGCAGGAAGAGGTGCAAGCGGCAGCTGACCAAAGTGGCCCGCTTCTTCTACAGGTTCCTCACAGGGACACTGAGCCAAGGTAGGAGGTCATCGCTTTTCGATTTCATTTTTCTTGGCCGTGAGTACCTGGGGATTGTGTTTGGAGAAGTTTCCTTTCTTCTTTGTGTCTGTTGTCCTCGGAGAACTTGGACAGTTTTAAGTGCTGTTGCTGCTACAGCGGAAGTGCAGTGACTTTCAGAAAGCCGTAGTGTAATACACTCTGGCAAAGTGTCCAAGGGCCGGTTCTGGTCTTTTATTTTATTTAACTTAATTTTTTATTAAATTTTATTTCATTTAATCAAATAAAATGTAATTATTTTGTATTAAATTTTAATGAAATTACATTTTATTAAAATCTTTAATTAAATTATATTTTATTTAATTTTTAATTAAATTATTATTATTCTTTATTTTTATTTTTATTTTTTTTTATTTTATTAAATACTTTCATACCTACTGATGCTTTGAAACTTCCAGCTGCAGAAATTTCCATGCCTGCCGTACTCCAAGCGGGATCCTGATAATTTTCACATCATGTCCTGAACACAGTGTGTCAGGCTGCAGGGCATAAATGACCTTGATGAATAATAATCAAAGCTGTAGTGCTGACAAAGTGCAAAAAGAAATATTTTTTTTTTAAAAAAAGCAAAAAATTAAACCTGACCTGATCTTGCTTCTTAAAAAAATGAGCAAATGTTAAAATAAGCCAAATAAAGTATTAACCTAGCGAGAATCGGTAAATACACTATAAGTTTACCCTCTCGTCAGTTGCCATGGATACGGCTCCGGCACTGGCGCTGCCCTGGCCTTCCGAGAAAAAAAGGGACTCGCTGTGTACAAAAGAGTGATTTCATTAGCATGGCTCAGTCATGATTCTTCACACTAGCTCCATCCAGAGCACACTGCATTGCGTGTGTGTGTGTGTGTGTGTGTGTGTGTGTGTGTGCGTGTGTGTGTGTGAGAGAGAGAGAGAAAGTCTAAGGTTCAGCTCAGGTGTTAAGTGTAGAAGAAAGAAAGAATAAAGCAGGTGCTGGTTCTGCGCTTGGGTATGTATGATGTGCTGCGGAGTATCTGAATGGAATGTATCATGTTCCTAGAGTTCAGAGGATCGTTTACTAGTATACGTGTCTGTATATGTTAGAGTGTGTGTATGAGAGAGAGAGAGAGAGAGAGATCAGCCATAACATTAAAACCACTGACTGATAAAAATATATTACAGTGGTGCCTGTCAAGGGGTGGGATATATAAAGCAGCAAGTCGGTACCTGTTTGGTTCTTCGGCTTTCGTGTTGGAAACAGGAAAATTTATGGCCAAATTGTTTTGTGTCAAGGCATCTCCATAACATCAGGTCTTGCAGGGTGTGACCTAGTATACCAGAAGTGGTCCAACCAAGGACAACTGGTGAACCAGCAACAGGGTCATGGGCCCTTAAGGTTCACTGATGTGTGTGGGGAGTAAAGACTGGCCTGTTTTGTTCGTGTCACACAGAAGAGCTACTGTAGCACAAAACCGCTGAACGGTAATGATAATAGAAAGGTGTCAGAATAATACACATGCTGTGTATAGGGCTGTGTAGTTGGAGTCCCATGCTGACAACTGTACACCACCGAGATGGACATCGTATGGCATATAGCAACGTTAAGTCATTAGGAACATTCATATATACTCAATACAAGTATTATTTTTTCTTCCCCTTTCTCTGGATGTTATGTTTTATATCGGGTGCTGTAGTGCATCAATATAGTCTAGCAGAATGATATAAAAGCGTTTTTAATATTCTGACTTTGGCTTGGCTGTCATGCTGGGAGTTGAACACAGCCGTCGGTAAAAAATATACAAATCCTTGTGGTTTTCTTCACCCAGTGAATGAATCTCGGGCTTTGAAGTTTTTTGGATAGATAACGAAAGTGGATATCATTCAAATAAATCCAATATCAGTTATACTGTCTACATATCTGCAGTGCTCCTGCAGCATCACATTTAATCAAAACATAGAAGAACACGGACTAACTCTGTATAGATGAAAGTGGCCAAAGTTTGAAAATCTTTAATAAAAATGCAGACGAGATCAGCAGAGTTAAGAGACGGCGCCGAGACCTGTCTTTAAACATTGTGACTGACTTTTACCCTCCGGTTATGAGACAGAGACTGATGTGGATGGTGCTGAACTCGTTTCTCATTGAACTTGTAATTCTTTACAATTTGTCATTTTCCATAAGTAGATTAGGTTCGAAATAGCGGTAGGTGTGCGTGGTGTCTTTCAGCAGAAGTGGAATGAAATCCATAAATGCAATTTTCTTTTGGGGATAATGAGAAATTCTGATTGCTTGAAACGCTTGCTAAAGAGAAATCAAGACGTTCAAGGAAACTGGCAGTATTCGGAATAATAAAAAAGAGGAAAACGTCAGAATTTGACCATGTGAAGGGTTCATGTGGAATAGGAATACAGAGAATAATAAGTATACAGGGAATGATAAATATACAAAGAATAATACTTTTATAGAGAATAATAGTTATACAGATAAAAGTACACGTTTACATTTACCAGACGCTCTTATCCAGAGCGACTTACAAGGTTATTGGTATTACAGATAGGCCAACGTAGTGTTAGGAGTCTTGCCCAAGGACCCTTATTGGTGTAGCACAGACTAGCTGCTCAGATCGGGAATCGAACCCTGGTCTCTCACATGGGAACCCAATGATGTTACCACTGTACCACACCAACCACACCTTTAGGGAATATTAGAAATACAGGAAATAATAAGCATACAGAAAATAATAATGCAGGGATTAATAAATATATAGGGAATACTAAGCATACATGGATTAATAGCTAAATATACAGCAAATAATAGTTATGCACATAAAAGTACACATACAGGGAATAATAAGAATATAGGGAATAATTATACAGGGGATATTCAGAATACAGGGAGTAATAATTATAATATAATTTTATACAGGGAATAGTTATACTCAGTAATATTTAGAATATAGTGAATAATAAGTATACAGGGAACAATAAGAATACATAGAGTAATAAGTGCACTGGGAATATTTAAGAATACAGGAAAAGGATAGAATACATGGAATAATAAGCAATATCCAGAATACAGGGAATAATAGGAATACAAGGAGTAAAAGTATCTAGTTTCTAGTATCTAGGGAATAATAAGCATACAGAGAATACATTTCTGCAAGATATATTCTGCAGATATGATCACAGATGTTTTTAAAAGCTAATGATTTCCCCAAGTTATTATTGCTGATTATTTAATTATTCTGTTTAATAACATGGAAAGGTACGTAGTTGATGTTCCTCATTGGTAGTTCCTGGTAAAAGGCTATATTCTCCAGATCCAATTCAGAAAACTCCTGGGAAAAGTAAAAAAAAATAGCTTAGGAATGAAGTAAGTATCAGGCAAATGTAGCGTGTGACTGGTGACACTGTGTCAGTGAGGCATTGCGATTCTGACTTGTGATTATTATAGAGAACTGTCAGACAGGCTGGTTGAGACAGGTGCTTTAATATGTTTGCTGACAGAGAAGTGCGCCTCACAATCTAACCCACTGTGTGAGAGAAGGAGGGTACGCTTTTAGAAAGAGTGTACGCTTTCAGAAGGAGTGTGAACTGTGAGATGAAGCGTTAGATCTCAGGAGCTTTCGCCACAGTCGTTTCATCTGACTGAAGTTGCAGTGAATGAAATGTACAGTAACGCTTTACATTAAGGTTTGCACTAACAAACACAGACTTCTGCATTTGTGAACCTAAGCAAGATGGAATAATTTAAAGAATGAATCGTTTTTAAGAATATGTAAAGTAGATCTATTTAAATGCAAATTAACTATATAACGGTAATATAGTTACTATAATAAAGTAAGCAGCAAAGCATTGATGACAATATATGCAGGTTTTATTCCATATTATACCACAGATATTTGCCAATAACACAACACATTCATGCTTATATGTTGAATGTTCTGGCATATCCAAGTTTACATTTACATTTACGGCATTTGGCAGACGCTCTTATCCAGAGCGACTTACAGGGTTACTGGTATTACAGGTAGGCCAATGTAGTGTTAGGAGTCTTGCCCAAGGACCCTTATTGGTGTAGCACAGACTGGCTGATCGGGAATCAAACCCAGGTCTCTCATATGGGAACCCAATGATGTTACCACTGTACCACACCAACCAACCTGTATATCCCCCTTCTTAAAGTCAACAAATCCAAGACATCAGAATCTAGGGTCCAGAACCTGACACTGGAGACTCCTTTCAACATCTCCTTATCGTCTACATATCAACAATTGTCTGCAATTACATCAATTTCTTTCAGACTACTTGCTATAAAACACAATCGTTGTAGCCATTGTGTATTTTTATATTAACTCACTAAGGCAGAAAATCATGGCAACCCTTTATTTAACCATCCTGTCTGCTGCTTGTTCATCAAGCATTGAGCAGCATCACTTATGCCCCACTGGACCTCCAGTAGAAAACTAATGCATGACTGCAAGTGTTACTAAATTTCAATGATGTGCCAATTTTCCATACGATGGCTTGGATATTACTGGACCATTACTGGACTTGCAACAACTGCTAGTGGAAGCAGATTGGGGCACTGACCATGCTGCCCCATGATTTCCCAGTATCCATGGTGGTGCCCAAAGGATGGGATAATATGTCACTTTTTTTAAACTCATCAGTCAATTTAATTTCACATTTGAACAAAATTTTAAATATATTTAATTGTGAATGATTAATACTTGTTGACCAGCTGGAAAAACTGGTATAAACCTCTACAAATGTCTCTGAAAGGTGAACACTGTGTGTCCATACTTCCTATACCTGTTACACCAGTTCATGTCCAACATTACTTATGATGTGTTTGGCCTCTTCTAACAGGACAATGTGCCACCACACACGTCTAGAAACAGCAAATTATGGTTAGAGGAACATTCGTCTGGGTTTGGGTTTTTTCCATTCACCAGATCAAACACATCTGGGATGCCATGCAGGGAATTGCCATGCCATGGAACTCAGAAATTGAATTGTGGACCATTTTGAAGAAAGTATGGTGTTTCTTGCCTACAGAATATTCCTATATTTCTGCAGTCCTATTCTCTTATGGGGGAACTACCAAATATTAGACTGTTGTATCAAGTTTTTCTGGCACATTAGTATATTTCAGGAATGCTTTATTTTCCACATTCCATTAGGGATATTATATAAACCCCAAATTTTGCAAGAACATTTTGAACATTGAATCACCTTTCGAATGCGAGTACATTAGAATAAACCGCGGGAGTCACATTTTGTATTCCGTTATAATTGGTCACACTACTATTTGGTAGAAAAGTGTTTTCTCCTTAGCTTAACAACTTGTCAAGTTTTGTATGGGTGTAATTTTTCGAGTTTTCTCAATATGACTGTAAGCTTGTTGTCAGATGATGTGTTTCATATAATGAGAGCCATTTTTACTGCCCTCTGACAGCTGCATCCTTATCGCTAAAGTTGTGTCTTGGTTTAGATGGGAAAAGATCCTCATTGTTCTCTGGCCTAATATACATCCATTAATTAAATATCGGCTGTCTTTAATTCGATCACATTTCAATTGTATAGGTTTAACATAAAAAATTCACAAGACCACTCGTTGTAAAACAGGATGGATTGAATCATTAAATGGTTGTGGATTATCGAAACACATAAAGCTTCCTGGTGTACCATTAACCAGCAAATTAGCTTTAATTCACTGTTAGCCACATTAGCATTGGTCTTTAGAAACCAGCCAAAGAAACTGGTTTTTAGCAAGCCCTGCAATTTCGCAGTAAACTATCATTGTTTATTATTCATGCTTAGAAACCTTTGGGCTCCTTTTCTTGGCAAAGCAAACCATCGGCATCTCTTTAGCAGCAGACATTAGCATTAATGTCACTAGCGGGAGCCCTGTTGCCACTTCTAGGCAATTTAGGGCATTATAGTGGTGTCTTGGAATTTCATGCCTGTAAGCGTTTGAGGTAATAACAGTTTGCCATATATAAAGTGAATGTGAAAGTGAAGTGATTGATATACTGTGCTTGCACAAAGAAGAATTTGACCTCTGAATTTTAACCATATGTGTAGTGAAACACACACTATAGTGAACATACACACAGCGAACAGGGAACACATGGCGAAGGTGGAGGCCCCTATCCATGGTGTCCGGGAACAGTTGGGGGTTAGGTGCCTTGCTTAAGGGCACTTCGGTTGTGTTCAGTCAGTACAGTGGATCAATAAATTGGTATGTCATGTTATATTTAAAATACATGCATTTAATTCTATTAGCACTTTTCCAATTTTTTTCTCTATGGATTTTAGATCCAAAAATTATATATTATATATATGGGTTAAAAAAAAATATGCTTTTTTTTTTCATTTGCTCCATAAACTGATTGACCTATACGATAATACATAAAGTCAGTCAGTCAGTCAGCCATTTTTCTATCTGCTTAGTCTATCAGGGTCCAGGTTTTGTCCGGGTCCCACCCGGAGTCAATACCCCTTGCACAGGGTGCCAATCCATCGCAGGGTACCACATACACACTCCCATTCACACACATCTAGGGAGATTTTTACCATATCCAATATGCCTGCCATATGTGTTTATCTGGAGGTTTAAGAAAAACGGAGCACCTGCCGAAATGCTACATAAAGCGCAACAATGCAGGACAAATACACAAGATAATAAGGAAGGGTGCAGTTTTGTTGCAGTGGTACAATGCATAAAATCATACAGATAGAGATCAAGAGCCACAATACACAGATACGAATGAACTCCTTTATTTAAAAAAAAAAGCAGCAGTTTTTCATAAATGCCCTAGTAATGACCAAGGTCAGGGGTAAATGGACAAACTATGGCAACCCGGTTGTCATACAATTTAACAACCGTGATGAGAAGTAAAGCATCTCAGCATACACAATAACCTGGATGGGCTACAACAGTGGACACTAAATCAGGATCACTTAAACCTAACAACCTGATGCCTGGTTTACATCCCAGAGTCCCACACAGTGTGCCCACTGTAGCTTTAGATTCCTGTTATCGGCTGACAGAAGTCGAATTGTGTAGATACAGAATTTTCCAAAAGGGACAGGTGCTCGAGCCTGCATGGCGACATCCCACCCCCCCTCCTTTTCTCTGTGTGTGCTACAAAATGATTAGGTGATTATAATAAAGCAATGCTGCATCATTATTGTTAATATAAACAAGCTGTCCACGATGCAGGCTCCATCATCAGGCGAGCGAAGAGTGAAAATAAACAGGCTATCTGTGGCGATAATCTGCGCTGTCAATAAAAACAATAATTAAGACCAAGCTCCTGTCAGGGATGGCTTTAGAGGGGGCCTTGTCGTGTGTGTGTGTCTGCAAATCAGAGTGCATGTTTCTGCCATTACAATGATTACTGAAATGTTGTACACCACTGGAGACAGGTTAATTAGCACACCCCAAGCTCCAGGTTTCCTACAGCAGGGTTTTTTACTCAGGGTTTATTTTGTTTTATTTACTATGGGGATTTCAGCGCTATTCATCCACGCCTTGGGCAATTTGTTTGTTGTTTAGTCGAATGCGTAACTCTAATTTTTATTGCTGTAGACATTTGACTGGTAAGTCAACATGCTTTGATGCTGCACAGAAAGAAAACGAGAAAAACATTATAGTTATTCAGGACTTGTGTTCATAGGGCTGTAAAATGCACACATGCTATCATCTATTAATAAAGCTGTCAGTTTCCAACAATTTGAGGTCATTTGGATTTTTCTTGGCCTATATGGAAATATTCAAGTCGTCATCTGGTTGAATATTTTTAATCCATGGCCAAGTTGAACCCACATACAAACAGAACCTTGTTTTCGACAAGGAACCCTGAACCTCCAGCAACAAGGTTCAGCAATAAAGTTCACAAGGTGTGATTAGGGAACCAGTCTGGTGACAAGAAGGTTGCCGATTGGTTGGTCCGCCATAATGACAAGGCACAACAGAAATCCTCTTGAGCCCCTCAACCCTTTTCCATGCTCACCATGGATAGGATCTGCCCCTAATCTGGGCCCTCTAGTGCGTGTGCTTCACTGCATAGATGGGTTACATGCGGAGCTCAAATTCCTTTGTGTGCAAGTGCAGTAGACTAATCACTTTACTTTCACTTGTACTTTCAGAAAACAAAACGTGAAAATAAAGAATCCATTAAAATAAAATAAAACTACATGTACACGGTAATACAGACAAGACAATGGTGTAGGGAATGGATAGGGGGAAATATAAAATAGGGTGTGATACAAATAATGCAAGTGAACACTTTGTCAAAGTCTCCTAAGTGTGTCCTGTACAGGATGCATGTTATTAAGGCTTTAAGAACAGGTTTTTCCCTTTAATTCACCCTCCTCTGCACTGCGTGGGGCAATAATGTGATCATTCAATTCAGTTCAATTCAATTTTATTTGTATAGTGCTTCAAGCAATAGACATTTTCCTAAAGCAGCTTTACAGAAATATGAAATCCAGATCTTATATTTATATTCATTTTATCCCTTGTGAGCAAGCCAATGGCGAGCAAGGAAAAACTTCATGAGATGACAAGAGGAAGAACCCCATCCTCATCCTCAGTCATCCTTATCGTGGCTAATTCACATTGGATTTGTGTGTATTTTCCGTTTTCGGAAAATCACCAACCGTCGGTGAAAAGTTAGTGGAAAGTTCTCCGTGTTTGCCCATGATATGGGATTTACCTCATATTTATACTCCAGGGAAATCTGTTCAGTCTGACATCAGATTGCTGAACTGAGGCTGTCATGGCAGTCAGTGCCCTGAAACAGCCAGTGTCTATTGCGTTATCTCAGTGTGCCGCCACTCTGCCATGTAACTATGGCTAATTCCAAACTAATAATTAAACAGTGTTTAACAATGTTCAGTGGTCATATATCAGTATGCCACATATCTGTGAGAGTGTTTTAAGTCTAACGCACCTTTACGATTTATCATTAATCTAAATAACCATGCATGTTATTGGCTGCTAATGCTATCTTGACTAATTGGTGGTGTATATGCAGTGTCTGTGCTCAGCTTTTACTCTCAAGGAAGATGTCAGTCAATCAGTTGTGGGATTTGTAGCTGAGGGAACAACTCATGTCTCTTACATCATTATTCACTGTCAGTGAATCAGACAAGCTGATGCCTACTAGCCTGTGACTAGCCTTCTGTATAAAATATCTCAAGTGAAGGCAGGAGTCAGGGCAAGATTGCTCAGTTTAAGATTACCTGATAGAAGAAATAAGACACAACGTTACGTTCTTTACACTCTATAACGCGTTATAGCACATTATCATTGCTCATTTTCCAGTGATGTTCAATATTATACGAATGAGAGATCCAGTGTCAAAGACTGGAGATGAAGCAAAGAGACTCACTGACCACTGTGCTTGCACACAGACATAGGCAACTCTATCCAAGGCACCTGAAAAGCAGCTGAGGGTTAGGCGCCTTGCTCAAGAGCACTTGAGTTAAGTCTTGTCAGTGCAGGAATCGAACCAGGGACCTTCCACTTACAAGGATCCAAACCCATCCTCATCTGGGTGACACTGATAAAAATAGCCAGAGAATTAGCCAATTCTGCAATCTAATTCATAGTTTCTACATCTGTCCAATATGGTGATCTATAGACTGCCCTTGTCCATATTGGTTAGATGATACTCCAAGAAGGGGGGTCAGAGTGGATCAGGCAGGTTTGGGTAGCAGGAGGAATCAGAAATTGGGTCACTGGTATCTCCTGGTGCCTCAGCCGTATCAGGTATATCTACATATCTACATATCTACAGCTGCCCCAGATGTCGGGCTGGGTTTAAAAATAAAATATACTGAGTTGTAGTTGATGATGACGTAATAATAAGACAAGCACAATGGAGATGCTTGGTGGTGGTAGCATGAAAGCCTAAAAGCTGATCTGTATAAGTGTACAGATAAGACATACTGGATAGACTGAAGGACTAAAGCACTGCTCTCTTTAAATAGAGATGACACAACTGTCAGGAAGTCAAAAGGACATTGTAAGAAGCTGGTAACCAAACATAGTGAAACAAACCAAAATAAGTCCACGTGCACAACTGAAGACTGCTTATTGAGTATAAATATTGAAATCATTTAGGTCTGGTGGTGAAACCGAATATGAAGCATTAGCTCACTGGTACATGAATATGCATGACATGACGTGCTCCCAGAATGAACAATGCTGCTCGCAGAAGCACACTGGCAAAGAAGCAGCTCCTACAAAAATCAGCCTATAAACAACACCTGGTCCTATTGAAGCCTCTGAAGCTCTGCCAAGGCGAGTATTGTCCTGTTCCTCTATCCCTTTTCATACCGTCTCTCAGTGATGAAAACTGAAAAGCTTGTTTATTTTCATCAAGAAGCCAATCGCTTACTTGAGAGAAGCTCAAGCTGGCCAAAGTGCAGGTCTGGGCGAGGGGGCTGTGGAGATTCGCCGACTGAAAACACACAGTAATCATGGTAATATGGGCTTTACAGAGTTACTCTTTATGTCCTTGCACATATTTAACCACGTTCACAGATATGTCTGGTCAGGGATGAGACACACATCTGTGTATGTTGCTTCCAGTATATCTACAGTATAAATGACATTATACACTGTTTATTTTTTCCTGATAATTAAGCCATTGTCACAATAGGCTTTCGTCAGTGCAGTTTCGCGTCACAGACTTCCAGGGCAAATACATTGCCTGAAGGGGCGGGGCTTTGTGTAGCAGTACTGTAGATCCATGTAGAGCCATGTGTAAACATGGCATGACATGACAATTTATA
>JAOVVF010000033.1:6651237-6662421 GCA_028565595.1 Duopalatinus emarginatus | reverse complement strand
AAAATGAATATAAATTTATGTTTAGTTTTATAAAGCAAGCCCATCGTACTTTCTGAACATGTATAAATGTGTTCGTTCAAAAAAATCTTGAGCCCCTGTAACAGCGTTGTTGCCACCTAAAGTTCAGATGGCATCTAATATATTAAAGCTTGGCAAGAAAACATTATATAACTATACATTTGAAATAAAATTATTTTGCAATTGGTGTAGCCGTAGGCTTGTAGTTAAGGAACCAGCCTTGTGACTAGAAGGTTGCCGGTTCGATTCCTGCAAATACAAGACATGGCTCAAGTGCCCTTAAACAAGGCACCTAATTTAATTCTAATTGGATTAAACACTGTCAAGCATTTTAATCTAAACAGTCATATTTTGTGTAACTTCATCACAAAAGAACTGATGTGAGGACTTTTGGCCTATGGATTACCTTTAGGTCCTTTGCTGCAGGAAAACGGTGCCGTATTTTAAATTCAGTACAAACATGAGGAGGGGAATGTTAAATGAGGGATATTACAAATAGTGCAAGTGTCCAAATCTCTGGTGTCAAAGTATGCAAGTGTGCTGTGTGTGTTTCTGTGCACAAATAGGACGTATGTTATGTAACTGGTGTGGACTGGAGTTGAACCTGAGTAGTGATCCGATATGATCAATCATCTTCAACCTGATGTGGTTTAAGATATTTTTTTGCTCAGCAGTTACTATGTTGAGTTACTGTACACATTCACTCTGCTTATTCTCTGAGTACAAGGTGTTGCTACAAAAGTGGCCAGTGAGTGTACTATACACTGATGTGCAAAAAGTCATAGGACAGGAACTAGTATCATGTAGGACCTCTCTTGCCTGGTCCAGCGGGTCCAATGGCACTGTGCATTATACTGCTGTAATATCCCATCATTGTACTTGACCCTGAAGTCTATTAAGGAATGCAAACAGTCACCAAGCAGTGAAACATAGCAGGAACTGGTCAATGACATGTTTAGGGGGACCAGTGAATCCAACCCATGTCGTGAGAACACAGTATTGATATATATAACATTGTGGATAGAGGAATGTTAAATGCCTGTGCAACTTTGGAAATTGAATGTCCCAGCCATTTGACACCCACATCACCCACAAGTCTGAATATTTAGGTCTCCTTGGCTTGAGCACACTGGCCAGTGTTCAACCTCACTCACAAGATAAGGTTGTGACACCTGACAACTTATACAGGTTTGACCGTCCCCTGAGGTAACACGACTGTATAATCAGCTTACATACTGCTATCTCATGACTTTCGGCATGCCGGTGCATATTAGTTTCTGCGTTTGAAGTGAATATGAATAACAAATATTCCTGCCTTGAAGGTTTGTCAGGTTCTTATGTGGTTTCTACTCCTGGTAGGAATGCGAATAAATAAATAAATAATCCTGAAACGTTAAAGCTTGTATTTAAATCATCAGTTTAAAAAGTGAGACGGTTTTTAATATTTAGTATTTTTCATTTTTCACAACACTGCTGTGTTTCTCTAAGAAGCTCATCAAGGTCAGTCAGTCATTATTTTATCTGCTAAGTCCGTCAGGGTCGCGGTTTGTCCAGAGCCAACCTTGGGCCATGATTAGACTGGGTTTTTTTTGTTTTGTTTTTTATTCACGCTCCCACTTAAACATAAAACCTGCTGTTTCTATGTATATAGTTTTATATCTCAAACATTTGGATAGAATAAATATATTGAGTGTTTCAGTACATTTTACATTGCTAGAAACTTGAACACATTTGCATGTGATTATAAATGAAAGTGTAAAATGAACAGAATGCTATGTGAATGTTAAGACTCCAGATGCTTCAGGCCAAATGCATTATTCATATTCGATGTCCTTGGCTATGCACTGATGTGTCATATACGTACTGTAGAGCCCACGCATTATTGAGACGAGGCGTGCACCACGTGCACCGCTTGAGTGGCGAGTGTGGTCCGGATTATTTTCCTATCCCGCTAATAGTGGCGTCAGTCTATTAGACGTCCCTACAGGGTTCCAGGTCTGAGCCAGAGTTCCGACAGTCCCGCTGGTTTTTGTGATACCTGACGACTGTGAGCTGGCAGGGTCCATCGCTCTAACCTGAATTCCAGATCTGGCTATTTTTAGTGGGTTTGATATGATATGATCCCAATAGGAGTGTCCGTGTTGGATAAGTAATTGTAATTTCCTATTTCTCGTTCTCTCTCCAAAGCTGTTATCTCCTGTCTCCTTTACACGCCGACTACTTTGGGCTTTACACTCATAAGTCATCCTATTTTATTAACACCTTAACACCTTAATTACTCAGGTTTTTTAATTTCATTACTATACATTAATATAATTTTTGGGGCAATAAAATAACACTTTGGCCAGCAGGAAGCTTGTGGTTGGGTAACTGGTCATACCAAAAAAAAAATGACTGTGCCCCTTCAGCAAGGCACCTAAGCCCCAACTGCTCCCTTGGAGCCATGAATAGTGGCTGCCCACTGCTCCATCAAGTGTCTTTACTGCCCCCCTAGTGTTTATATACTAGTAACCCATGAATGGGTTAAATATGGAGGTCACATTTCTGTGTGTAAGCAGAGTAGACTGTCACATCACATCCCCCTACTGCCCCTATACACAGCCACTGCTGCTTATGTGTGTATCATATAGCTACCAGACTGAAGAGCCCCCAGGCCTCAGCACCTGAGTAAAATGTTTTAACATGCTGGAGCAAGCAAAGACGTCACTATAAGTATATGGGAAAGTACCAGAAAACTGGGACACCAGTCTAATACTTGGTAGGTCCCCCACGAGGCATGGGCTTCACAAGTTCGTGGAAATATTCTGTAGGTAATGAACACCATACGTCCTGCAGAACGGTCCACAATTATGTTGTATTCTGAGGTGGAGGATTTCTGTGTTCCACAGCGTGTTGGATGGCATCCCAGATGTGTTCGATAACATTGAGATCTGGTGACCCCAGAGTCAGATGAGTGTTCCTCTAACCATAATTTGGTGTCTGTAGATGTGTATGGAGGTGCATTGTCCTGTTAGAAGAGGCCAAACCTATCAGAATGAATGCAGGACATGTGAACTAGTGAGACACTCATAGTGTTCACCTGTCAGAGAGGTTTGTAGATGTACCAGGGGCCACATGGAACGCAGGCTAAACAAATCTCATACTGTTATAAAGCCTCCGCCAGCCTATGTATTTTGCATGCTCTGTAATTCTCATTACTGTTTATAAAGGATTTCAGATCTCAGCAGAATTGAATGAGGGTCAGAACCAACCTGTGCTCCTAATTGAAAGAGAAAAGAGGAAGAAAATGAAGAATGAGGATGAGAGATAAGAATAGGAAGGAAAGTTATCTGAAGGGTGTGAGTGAGAAGGTAAAATGTCACATACTGTAGATGGAGGTTAGAGATCATTAGAGGAGGAGGAGAGATAATTACGAGGAAGGAGAGAGCTGGAGAAAAGTGAAATGAACTCAGTAGGTGGCCTTGTAGCCAGTTTTATTGTTAATTGAACTTTTGATGCAGTCCCTCAGTGCACATCTCTCAGCTTTGAACAGAGCGATCGGCCCTGGGTGAAATTCTTTCGCGGCAATGACTCAAAGTTTATGACTTCTTCAGTAATTTTCACTTTTATGGCTCCAGAGAGAGAGAGGGTGAGAGTGAGAGAGAGAGAGAGATGCCACTTCATTTGTTCCCTGACCTTGTTGTTTCACTTTTTAGGTTTAATTTGATTAGGTTTCGGACAGTTATTCCCACTTTAGGGAAAAATCCAGCAATAAAACACATTTATTGTGTTTGCATTGCAGTATTTCTGATGTGCTTTTAGTGATTCTGTAGCGAAATCAAGCAAGCACGTCTTTTCTCAGCATTTTTAAGTGGCGTTTATTGCCATATTATGTATAGAATTAGTAGAGGCAGCACATGCTGGGCTGAAAAATTCAGAACGTGAAGACTCACCTAGTTGACATAAGTGACATTATGGCATATTAGCATAAAAGTTGAATCTGTTACAAATAACGCAATAGAAATGCTAAACTGACTGAAGGACTAACGCTATTTAGGTAGCAAGGGCTGATGGTGCGTTCCAATTAACCAGGATTTCTGACTATTGAATTTTCACATTCTCGTTCGGACATTTCAACTGGAACACCTTCTGATGTCAGACTTTCCTACTCAGAAAGTTGAAAAAACTTCTTCAGGTCTATGTTAAAGATTTACAGTCGGTTGGTGTTTTGATGACGGTGGCGGAGATGCTGTCGAACACATGGCTCCAAAATACATAGAAATGCCAACCAGAGCTGGCCCGAGGCATAGTTGAAATACGCGGCCGCTTAGGGCCCCTATGCCACCAGGGGGCCCCCAGGAGCACCAGGATATCATGATAAAAAAATAAATATTTTAAAAATAACATTGAATAATAAAACGAAGTGGTATTACACAGGTAAAATGGATTATTATATTTATTTATTTTTATAGTTGGCACACCTATATATAGGTTAATCAGTTGCTACTGTTGGCTGCTGCCACTGTTGGGCAAACGCTTGGGTGGACGATAAAAGCCCGGGCACTTCAGCATATTGCACAAGATCTCTCTCTGGGCAAATCGCTCTAAAAAAATAAAATAAAATTTAAATAAATAAATAAATAAAAATCAGCTTCCGCTTTAGGCCTTCCATTTTTTTTTGTTTTGTTTTGTTTTTTTCTGCCGCAGGGAGAAAGGTAATTGAGCGATATGCAGACGTGGTCGTAGGGGGGTATGGGGGGCCTCAAATGAAAATCTGCTTAGGGCCCCATAAAGGCTTGGGCCGGCCCTGACACCTGTGGATGATTCTAGAGACGTTTCTGCTGCGGGAATGGCAAGTTATGACGAATCACATGATTTTTATGTAGTATTAATTTAACAGTCTACTGCAGCTACAGGTATGCAGAAGAAGCCTCGAAGCCGTGACAGTAGTGTGGCCGTGAAAAGACGCTGGGTAAACGTGACCAGGGTCAGATTGTAGAAATGGGTCACATGACAGGCATGAAGCATTGACTCAGAATTCAATGTTTAGGCCTGAAATAACATCAGCATGAGGACTACTCAACGTTCCCTCCAAGATAGTGAGGGACCTGTCAAGTATTAGACAAGTGTATGAGTTTTCTTTTTTTTTTTTTTTTCTGGCACTTCTGTGTATATCCAAAAGTAATGGAATATTAAAGACTTTTTCATTCATGAATACAGCTCTTCTAACAGTTCTGTTTGACAGAGAATATGTTGAGTAACTCTAGACCTTCCAGTTCCAGCCTGTGTTACATATATGATAAAATGAATAAATAACATAAACATTTTTTTACCGTAATTAAGATTGAGGAAAAATAAGATATTTAAATAAACCTAAGATTTAAAAGATAGACCCTGGCAAACAGTCCATCCTTTTTAAATCAGTGCACAGGAGGGTTAATGATTACAGATCCACAACCCTGACGAGCGCAGTCCTGCAGTTCGGAGACGTCGCGTCGTCATGGGGACTGGTGCGTTGTCGCTGTCGCCATGGCAACGGAGCGCCTGACTGTCGCGGTGAATCACGATTCTCCTCCTTTCCTGTCCCTTCCTCCCTCCGTCCTTTTCTCTGTCTGTCCGCTCTGCCCTTGTCGGATGATGAGCAAGGTCACCTAGTCCAGCCTTTTGCATCAAAGCTTTTTTTTCTTTCTCCTCTTTCTGCTGTTCTGTCAGGCAACAGCGACCTTTGACCTCTAATATCAGTGGCGTTGTGAGTCAGGTCCCCTTAGGAGTCTGCGGTTGGAGTGTGGAGGATGCGAGTCGATACGTCATTGACAGATTATCCGGCAGAACAAATTCATATTTTGGAAATGTGTTCCATTTGTGTGTGTGTGTGAGAGAGAGAGACATCAGTGCCTGAACAGTAAAGTCATTTCCCCATGCTTTCCACTTACGTACTGAAATTACAGATCATCAGAATCATTATGCAGAAGAGATCCGTATGAGTCGCTGTTTCAGTCATTATACACACAGAGTGTGTTTGTTCCTGTGCGCCGTGGGAGTGGAGTCAATCCACTTAAGGGGAATGAGTTAATTCATCCTAATCCAAATCCATGAGCTCGAACCGTGAATCATTCTCTTCTATTACGACAGCCTGCCTTCACTCCACTTGTCCTCAAGTGCAGTTCTCTGTGTATTTTAACCTAATGGGGAAAAATCACAGTCAAGATCATTAATGGCTGTGTAACATCTATATTATGACTGAAACAGCTACAGAGAAATGCTTCTGTCTTGCTGTTTTAAAATATTTCAGTACATGATATCATCTGTGTACACCAGTGTAATACTTTATAAATCCCCATGGACTTCACGAGCTTACGGAAATATTCTGCAGGCAATAAACACCAGACTTCCCGCAGGATGGTCCACTATTCTGTCGCACTCCGAGGTGTAGGATTTCATTAAGATCTGGTGATTTAGTTATGAATTGCAGAACCCAAACTCAGACTCAGACTCAAACTCAAGTGTTCCTCTAATGTGTATGGTGCATTGTCCTGTTAAAGGAGGCCAAACCTATTAGAATGAATGCAGGATATGAACTGGTGTAACTGGTCAGAAAGGAGGCACACACACCTGTCAGATACATTTGTAGATGTACCAGGGCTCCCAAGGTGATGCCAGCTAAACAAACCCGTTACAATTATGGAACCACCACCAATCTGAACCTGTTTTATTTACAATCTGTACCAGTTTTACTAGTACCTTAGTGTATATGTAAATCATTTGTGATTTTTGGTCCAGTGGGTTTTGGTCCAGTCCACCAGAACATTTTCAGAGATTCAAGTCTCTGGAATTGAACTGGAGTGATGAACTGTTGGAGATTTTCAGTTGGTCGGTGTTTTGATGATGGTGGTGAAGATGCTGTCGAACACACGGCTAAAAATTCCCTCACAGGTGTTCAGCTGGGTTGAGATCTGATGAGTACGAAGGGTAGCATATGGTTTACATTTTAATTTCCATCAATCGTCAACCGTTGGGCAGCTCCTCATGCTTTGCAGATGTGGGCGGAGTCATTCTGGAAGTGGTGGATTTTCTAGATATCCGACTCGGAAAGTCGGAAGAACCACATTGACCCTTATCTAAAAATCCAAGATGGCTGCTTTAATGTGTTGACTAGTATTGCTAATATTGTCTAACAATGGCTAGAACTGGTGTTGCACCTTGGGACGGCAGCTTGTATCTGATATGTGTGAAGGTCGTAGATAAAAAGTGAAAGTGAACTATTTTGAGCGTATTGCATATCATGTTACATGTCCACTTAGCCACCATAGAAGAAGGCCGTCTAGGCCACCGTACAGCAAGCTAGTTAGCCAGCTGCCTTGCTAGCGGGTTCCATTCAGAGAAAATGATACAAAATATAAACACAGTAATGCACTATAAATTTAAACACTATGTGTTTTATTAAAGGTTAATGCTCTGTGGTAGATTGAGTCTGTTTACTTTTGTATTCATATATTTTGAATTATTTGTTCATTGATAGATTGTTTTTATTTAAGAAAGTTCAAGTTACAGAATTTTATCACAATCCTATTTTTATTATAAATATAAAATGATGCAAAAAGAAATTGTTTCTGAATTAAAAAGTGGAATCGAATCACCAAGCACTTAGAGATTCGCAGCCCTACATTTTACCCACGTGTGTAGTGAAACCCACATCAGTGAGCAGTTTGGTGGGGGAGGGGGAGGGGTGCTTGCTCAAGGACACTCTAGTCATGTCTTGCCCTATATAGGGATTGAACTTAGCACAAGGCCCCGGCTGCCCAAAATGAACAAATACAGAGCAAGCATAGCGGACAAATAATAAATAAATGAATAAATGTGCAATAATCTAATAAGAATAAGACGGGATGTACAATGCATCCTTATTTTTATCAGACCGTTCAGTGAGCTGGCATGCCTTGTGGATGTGGGCAGGGTCATCCTGGAAGAGAAATGTTTCATTACAGGATAAAAGTGATCGATCTGGGTAATGGTGTGTTGAGTTGCAGTGATGCTTCATGCAGGTAAACCATGCCAGTAAGACAAACTTAAAGCATAACAGAGCCACTGTTTTTCCCTTAGTTGGTAGATCAGGGCTAATATTGTCTCCTTTTCTATAATAGTATGATTATATTATTTAGAATAAGCACAAGGTCCAGTGATTTGGCCTTCATAAGTCAAGTTAGTGCAGGTGAAACCGGGTCAATGCGGTTGCAAGTGATTTAGTATCAGTTTGCGCTTGGTAGGGATATTATTGCTTTATTTTTAGGGAAACACACAAAAGGTTAATACAATAATGATGAAATCCACTCACGTGATCACTTTAACAGGGACTTTGTACAATTGCTTATTCGTTGCTTGTTAAGAGTTTCAACGCTCGTATGAGTTTCAATGCTTTTTGAGTTTCAACGCTCGTATGAGTTTCAATGCTTTTTGAGTTTCAACGCTCGTATGAGTTCAACGCTTTTCAACGCTTTATAAGTTTTAACGCATTTGAGTTTCAACGCTCGTCTGAGTTTCAGCGTTTTTTGAGTTTCAACGCTGTATAAGTTTCAACGCATTTTTTGTTTTCAACGCTTGCATGAGTTTCAATGCTTTTTGACTTTCAACACTCATATGAGTTTTAATGCTTGTATGAGTTTCAATGCTCGTATGAGTCTCAGAGCTCAAATTAGCCTCAATGCTTTTTGAGTTTCAATGCTCGTACGAGTTCAACGCTTTTCAACGCTTTATAAGTTTGAACACATTTGAGTTTAAACGATTGTATGAGTTTCAACACTTTTTGAGTTTCAAATCTTTTTGAGTTTCAACACTCAAATGAGTTTTTGTTGATGACCAGATGGGCTGGTTGGACTGTTTTAACAACTGCTCATTCTCCTGAGATTCATACCAGTCTCTAGAGTTTATACAGAATGATGCAAAACACACACACACACACAAACCTCCAGCGAGCAGCTATTCTGTGTGCGGAAACTTATTGCTGATAATAAAGATCAGAGTATAACGACAGATCTGAGAGTATAACGACAGGGCATTTATGCTTGCTCAGATAGGGAGGAGCCATGGCCTTGTGGTTAGGGAACTGGTCTTGTGACCAGAAGGTCTCAGGTTCGATCACTGCACAGGACAAGATACGACTGAAGTGCCCTTTGAGAAATTTTTGAACCTGGGCTAAAATATTACTACAGAAATGTGTTCTTTGGTGTTTAAGGTATTCATGCAGACCATGACAAGTACTAGATGCTCATTTACATTTTAGACATATCTCCAACTTTACCAGTTTGTGTGTGTGTGTGTGTGTGTGTGTGTGTGTGTGTGTGTTCTCATTGGCATTCTGAAAGAATCGCCCCAGCTCACTGGGATGCATTAGTTGCGATGCCGTGTTCTCTGCTGTCGGAGATCATCATGCACCGCATCACACACTCACACCCTCGTCACACACTTCCCTACAGGTCAACCTTCGGACGGGCAGCACGGTTTGAAGGACACTGCATAAGTGCTCACAAAGCAGTAGTATAGAAGGACACGGAGTGAGGCGAGTTTCTTTCGGCAGTTTTATGTATGTGTAAGCGTGTGTGTGTGTGGGTGCGTGTCACAGAATCAGACCTAGCCTTTGAACCTTACAGCATTAGTGAGCCTTTAGCGCCTATGACCCTGTCACTAGTTCACCAGTCAGTCTTTATTGGACCATTTCTTTTATGTACTAACCAGTGCATCCTGGGATACACCCCACATGACCTGCTGTTTTGGAGATGCTCTGACCGAATCATTTATCCATCATCCAGTTTCTGACACTTGCCCATTTTTTATGTTCCCAACAGCTTCAAGATCTGACTGTCTGACAGATGTATCTGTGTGGGTGGATATTGGTGCAGTGGTCTTGATATTCTTCCATTAATCCCTGAGTCCTCCTCCTGACGTTGCTATCACTAGCATACCAGTTCTCACTGCGGCTTTCTGTTTCCGATCTTGTATCACAGCATGCGGTTGGTTTTTCTGTTATAGGATCTTCACTATTCTATTGCAACCCTTTTAGAAAAACCTTGTCTGCCTCAGATACAGTATAATGGCTACACTGCCCTCTAGTGACCTGAAGAAGCAGTTACAGTTCAGCCCTGAGACTTGAAATGACCTGAACTGATAAATAGATGGGTTTGTGATAGACTGGAGAGACAGAGCAATAAATACATCAAGAGCAAATAAAGACTTAAATATGAGTTATGGAAATCTGTACAGGGCTGAGTTTTATTGTCATTGTCATTTATAGCATGATGTGATGTAAGCAATGCAGACCAATCAATCAACCTCAAAACAACCTTTATGAAAGATGGATTTTTTTTTTTTACTGTTTAGAGAACTTGTGGTGGTGGTGGTGGCTCCATAATGGTATGGGGGTTGTTTAGCTGGCATTCAATGGGACCCTGTTCATGTTCTGAATTCTGATGGGTTTGGCCTTTTCCATCAGGACAATCTGCCATCACACAGGTCTAGAGATGCCAAATTATGGTTAGAGGAACACTTATCTGAGGTTCTGGTCACCAGATCTGTGCAACGTGCTGTGGAACACAGAAATCCTACACCTCGGTTGGACCGTCTGCAGGAAGTCTGGTGTTTATTGCCTGAAGAATATTTCCACAAGCTTGTAGAGTTAATGCCTCTTGGGAAACCTACCAAATTTTGCACTGGTGTACCAGTTTTTCTGGTTTACATGTACAGATTACATTTAACTCCACAAAAACAACAACGTTACATTAAGATCCTAGTCGACAGCCTGGCATTATAAAGTATTATTAGTGTACTTCATCCAGATCTGTCTCAATTTTATCACCCCAGTCATCATTGTCTCATTGTCTTTTGATAGATGCATGTCATTTTTTAAAGCATATATTTGGTCTGAGATATTTGGTCCAATGAACTGATTGTGAACTACAGAAAACCCAAATACAAACACGTCTCGTGTCTCCTAACCTACCACCAGCGACCTCCACTATCAGCACCGTGTGTGTAGATCATGCAGCATCATCAGGAACTCACAAGGCACACACTGTATAACCTGCTGCCCTCGGTTTAGGAACGGCTTCTTCCTATCAGCCTACATTTACATTTACAGCATTTGGCAGACGCTCTTATCCAGAGCGACTTACAAGGTTACTGGTATTACAGGTAGGC
>JAOVVF010000033.1:6629127-6639802 GCA_028565595.1 Duopalatinus emarginatus | reverse complement strand
ACACACACACACTAAAGTTTCCATTATAAACAAAGATTAGGCTGTATTGAAAATGGACTGTGTCTGCTTCCTCCCCCCATTCCCCAACGAACAGGTTTACATATTATATCCGTTTAGGATTGACAGATCTGCATGGGTTGGCTTTGGATCCATGCCTTGTTCTATTCGTTAAAATAATTCCAGATTTGGCATTTAGTCCGCTTGGACTGGTTATAGCATCAGTGTAGGAATGCGGTAGTCTGAATCTCTGTCATTTGTTGGACTGAAGTAGTCGTATTAATCAAAACAGCCCTCCCACTCTCAACCCAGACCTCCACTCTGATGTGTCTCTTGGAGCATGCCCAGCTCTGAAGGAATACGTGCCAACTGATTGCTCATTTCGAGATTAAAAAGCAAAGTTCTCTTTATTACCCTCACCCTGAGTTTTGTGCCAGACTTAGCCTGAGCGAAAGTTAGAGGTATTCAGTCGTCTCCAGACAAAGCTTTATAGAAAGACTTTGAGAGTAAAATCCAATAAATTGTCCATACACATTAGGCAAAGTGCTACCCCTAATATCAAGAGGTTTATTAACAAAGGCGTCTTGAGGTTCAAAATTTGCCCTGGTGCCTTTTTAACTGCCCCATTCTGCAGACGTAAAATCTTCAAGCCTCTGTTGTTATTGTGATTCTGACTCTCAGAAAAGAAGCCGAGGTCACAGCATGCCTTTAGAATGGTGAATTATTAATTGTAACAAGCACTCCAGCACTTCGCCGCTTCTGTTTATCGCCACATGCCTGACATAACTCACTGTCAGTGATGCCCTGTAATGAATAGGTGTCAAACTTGTGCACAGTGGACAAGAGACAAACTGGGAACAAACTGGGATGTCTAGCTTGTACTCCATCATCTGTCAAATAATGTCAATGGAAATTATAATATCATATTTATAACATACTGTATATTAGTGCTACACTCTGTTTCTATTATGTACTTTACATAATAGTCTCGGATGCATCAAATTCACCTCCTTCACTTACTTTCCCGGTTGCTTTCCTGCTTCATTTGAATCGAGCCACTTGAGGTTTAGCAAAAGGCTCCATGGTCAAACTCTTTTCCCGATATAATGTGCATCGTCATTGTAACATGACTGACTCAGCGAGGTTGCAGTGCCACATACGGATTTATAAAGTCATCCAAAATGGCAAGCAGTCCAAGGTCAAATATTCTGAATGCGCACTAATTGACAGAGCTTGTAATTACGATAGTAAACACATTACAGTGTGTCTGGGTAAACAAGCTGGGGTTAATGAGCCATGTGTGAACCTAGTGCATAACAATTACACTAGAATACCAGTTGACCTTAGGATGTAAAATCTGTTATATTTTGTTAAAGTATGACTGGATATTATAGACCTTGATCTCTGCAGTATTTAATTTTCACCACTGGAAAATAAGATACATTATAACTAATAATGGTAACACTTTAAATTACAGTCTGCATATTACTGGGTAAGTACAGAGTAAGTACGGCGTAAAATACCATAAGTAAAGGGGATGATACTAGAAACATAAATATAAAAAATTAAATTCAGCTATTATTATTATTATTATATAAAACTTAAGTACAATATAAATTTGACTGGTGTAAATGGCTGCTGAAGGTTCAGCACTTTGCTGGATAAAGTTTTCCTCTATGAAGTTGTCTCAGTCTGACGTCTCACTTGTCCACTTTTCTAATTTCCCTTAAAATATGATAGTTACTAATGTCCAGATTAGTTCATCCTACATATGCTGAATTAAATGAAAAGCATGGGACCACTTTTGTGATGCTTGTCTAAAAGACACCAATTGCCACCACCATATTTTTGTGCCTGAATGTTATTTTCTTTTAAATGATTTTAATCAATTCATGACGAGAATCGTTTTATACCGCTTCCATGAACCGCTTTTGGCAACTTGAATTTCCCAAATGTCAGGTGGCACAACTATCCATGCAAACGAACAAACTAATAGAAGTGTAAAAATGGTGTTTTAATTATCAAAATAAAACACTATGGTTCGAATTTAGTATTAAGTATGCCTGAAACCTTTCAAATAGGCCAACTTTTACAAAAAGTAATAGTTTTAAAGTCACTGAGATAAAAGGAAAACTTTTGTCCAACAATTTTTGTGTTCTCAAATGTCATTTTATGTTCTCAAAAGACATTTATTTTGAATTAAAGAGCTAATAACAGTAAAAATAATATTGCATTATTTAGTTATGTTTGAGGCTGGTACACTTTCCACATCATATGAAAAATATTTTACATATATGTATGAAAATGCTAGCAAAGGTAAAACTAATACAGGCATCCAAGCATAGGCATGTAGCATATCAATTGTAAGATAAAAGCATTTATATTAATTATTTTTTTAAGAAATAAAGTAAAAAATACAGTCCAAAAAATTGGCGGGATAATTTGTTATAATAAAAAAAAGTCAAATCCATTTCTTAAAAAAAAAATAATCTAAACTTTTTTTAAAAACTTTATTTGTCATTGCCCCACAAGACTACACAGAGCTCACATGACTGCTACAAATGGACAGGAAAACATGCTTATTACCTCAAGCTCATTCGAATAATGTTTCTGTTTATTTGTGTAAAGGATTTTCATTGTATAATCTGGCAGGTACAGCGTATTGTCACATATGGGCCTTCCAGATGCGCGGGGGAGTCACATGAGTTGTGTCACCGCAATTATTTAGTAGACTATATAAGCCCGGCGCTGCGGCAGCACATTGTGGCTTATAATTGTTGAAAACACTACTGATCCTGTTTAAGTTTAGCCATATGATGGGCTGGAGTATGAGCCGGATGGCTTACTCCTACAGTGCTTCTTCTACTTCAAGTATGTGGCAGACACAGCAACCCCGAAAGTAGACAGGATGTGCTTTTCAGGCGCACTGAGGAGCTAGCCTGCTGGATGCGGGATGTGTTTTCCCTGTGCCAGGAGAGTGCAGAAGCCATGAAAGGGGAATGGAACATGGAAGACCCGAAAGAAGCAGAAGCTCCACAAATTCTAGTGAGTCTTTTCCATAACCTTTAAAGTAAACGTCTGCAGCCAAGTCAGGCAATGTCAGGCTCAGCAGAGGTGTTTTGTGTCGCCCCAGTCCTGCTTATGTTCCTGAATTGGCTCCTGAACCTGAGGAGAGTGCCTCTGACGCTGCTCCTGAATATGCTCCTTAGTTGGAGGAGGACAGCTCCGACTGTGCCCTTGAATCTGCTCCTGAACCTGAGGAGGACACCTCCAGGTCTGTTCCTGACTTTGCTCCTGACTCTGCTCCTAAACCAGAGGAAAACACCTTTAAGTCTGCTCCTGACTCTGCTCCTGAACATGAGAAGGACACTTCCAAGTCTGCTCCTGAACCTGCTGCAGAACCTGAGGGAGCTCCAGAACCTGTTCAAGAACCTGCTCCTGAATCTGAAGTGTCTCCATCTGA
This sequence comes from Duopalatinus emarginatus, assembly GCA_028565595.1. Lineage (NCBI taxonomy): Eukaryota > Metazoa > Chordata > Actinopteri > Siluriformes > Pimelodidae > Duopalatinus > Duopalatinus emarginatus. The sequence goes on along the minus strand of JAOVVF010000033.1, from coordinate 6,636,342 downwards.
ATCTGGTCTGCAAGTGGACGGTTCCAGTCTCCTGATCCAGTGTGACCCAGTACCTGCCAAGCATGCCTTCACCACACCCCTTAACCAGGAGAAGATTTTCCATATATATATATATATATATGGTCTCATGCCAGAAAGGTCCATGCCAGAAAGTGGTGCTACACCCCAGTTCCCTGCCCTCCATGCAGGTTGCTTGAAGCTGCTGGAGTGACCGACCATGCTACTCCAGCCTTGGTACACCATACTGCTATGGTCATCTTGGTCCACCCACCCACCCTCTTTAGGTGCACATCTGAGTTGTGTCACCATGAATATTTTAACAGACTATATAAGCCTGGCACTGCGGCTATATGTCGTGGCTTATAATGGTTGAAAATACAGAACAATGATCCTGTTTATGTTTAGTTTAGTTCATGTCCAGTATTTGTTTTTTTGTTCTATGTTTAGTGCTTGCTTTTGTGTCCATAATAAAGAGTAATTCCCTGCACTTCCTCCAGTTGTACGTGAGTTTGAATATACAGACACCAACCCCACAACACCCCTCGCATATTATCCAACGGCCTGCTCTAGAATTCATTTAGGAATTTATTGAGAACATTCTGTACAGTCTGACATGCAATAAACTTAAAGACGGCTGTAATCGCACAGTGTAAAACCGACTTTAGCACCCATAGCAACCCCTTTATATATGCTAAACAAGAAATCGAAATCCCTAATGGTGCCAGTGTCAGATCCAATTCTACTTTAATACCATCCTGAGCCTCTGAGCCTAGAGGCGCAAGCTGAAAAATCATTCAGGATGACCTCAACATCACTTTACAAACATCCTTCTCACTTTCTCTGTCCACCATAACATTCATAGTCATTAGTGATGAGATGTAGACTGGTAAAATTCAAATGGATTCCTGCTTCTCTAATGGATGACTTGGTTTTATATCACTGGCGCATCTTTCTAATTGAAATGCCCAAAGAAGTATCTTTAATCCAGAGAACAAGAGTTGTGGTAGCTGCTGAAGAAGTCCGATGAGGGTGACACTGCTGGGAAGAACTACACGTAATGGGAAGCTTATTCTTTCTTATTTATGGCCGTATAGACAACATGTCTAAATTACAACCAGAGGCATTCCCATCTGTAATTGCGGACGGTAGTAGAACCGTAAACCTGTGCAGTACTTTGTTTTGTCCTAATAAGTGAAGGGATTTTATAGACCTGAGATTTTATGAGGCATGGAATTACTAGAACGACCTGATACGAGATGAACAGCTCTAGGAAAGTGAGATAGTTTAGTGTTTGTACAAACTGTCTGTTAAATAGATCGCCGTTATTACACACTTCCACAAACTCTTTGTTCTTGTACAAGCCCTCCTGCTGACTCCTATTAATATATTAATTAATATATAAAATTTTCATTACTATAATATAAGCCGCAATGCGAAGAGGTTCTCGCCTCCCCCCTCTACATGTGAAGCATGTGTTTAGTTCTTAGGAAGAAATAATATCTCACACTCTTTGAAAATGAATGCTTGATCTGTACCTTATTTATATATACCACCCACAGTGTTTGACAAAACTTCACAAAAATAGCTTGCAGAAAGTCACTGAATTACTGTGCTGAAGTCTGATATCCTACACACACATACACACACACACACACGCACACACACACTGAGGGGCAATGAATACACTTGCCTCAAGCAGTGGGCTGCCCCTATTCACGGTAATTGGGAAGCCGTTGGAAGTTTAGGTGTCTTACTCAATGGCACTTTGGTCGTGTCTTGTCTGCACAGATATATTAGTCAGTTCTTGAAGTTAGCGTGAAGGAAGTCTAAGAATCTGAGTTACTTTGACAAGGACCAAATTTGTTATTGCTACATAACTGGCTCAAAGCATTTTCCATATAGCAGGTCTTCTAAGGTGTTCCTCATATGCAGGAGTTCATACCTACCAAAATTGGTCCAACAATGGACAACTGGTGAACTGGGAACAGGGTCATGGATGTACTGTACGGTGTGAAGGCTAGATCCCACAGAAGATCCACTAAAGGATCTGTTGCTAATGTCTTAGTGGCAGATACCACAGAACACCTTCAGAGGTCTTGTAGAGTCCATGTCTTGACAGGTCAGTGTTGTTATAATGGCTGTTTTGGCAAGTGGTGTTAATGTTGTATATTTTATTAATAACATTACTATTAAATGTACATTTAATTGAATTGTATAGAATTCCCATGTTAGGTAATAATAATAAGGAATATTATTATTATTACATTGAATTGTATTTGTTTTTAATTGAAATGGCTTATTATTATTATTATTATTATTATTATTATTATTCATAAGTTGCTGTTGCTGTTCTCTGACTTCCAGAACAATTCTGAAACTTGTTAATCTTGTGTAATGGAAGGCTTAGAGGAGAAATGAAGTGAATTTGTCATTTGTGCATTATTAATGTAGTGGTGGAAGAAGTATTCAGATCCTTTACTTAAGTAAAAGTAGCAATATACATTATGCAATATAAATGTAAAAAATATTTCATTACATTTATAAAATCATGCTCAAGTATGTAAATGCATGTGTATTAACAGGGAAATGTATTTAAATAATAAAATGCTGGTTTAATTGCTCTCACTGATATTATCATATATGATATGATATGATATGATATGATATGATATGATATGATATGATATGATTGGAGCATCAGACTGGAAGCAACATGTTACTGTTGTAGCTGCTGGAAGTGGAGAAACTACTTTATATACAATTTTATATATAGTGACAGCAGAGAAATCTGAGAGGTTATGAGATATATCATTGGAGATACTGGATCATTTGAACATTGATTGAAATGAAACCATGTGAGAAGTATAGAGATACAGACACAGACATCTGAATTGTGTTCTCACTACGCTGCTTTTCATAAAATGTTTAACCTTTAACAATGTTTTGTAGTGCGTAAATGTAGAGCAAAAGTGTGAAGTAGCATAAAATGGAAATTTTGAAGTATCTCAACACTGTACTTAAGCACAGAACATGAGTAAGTGTACTTGGTTACTTGTTTTGTAATTACTGATTTTGTCAATAACAAAAACAGAAATAGAGACAAAGAATAACTTTCAAAGAGAGAAAAATAAATAGCAATTTTTATCATTCCAATATAAATGATAATAATAAAAATACTAGTAGTAATATATATATATATAAAATTAAATGGCTTTACATCATTACAAACAGTTTTACAAACAGTTCATCATAAGTCAAAAGAAGTCAAGCCAAGTGTATCGTATTGCCATTTCAGACCAATGTGCTACATACAATGACAAACCTACACAAGACAACATGAATTTCATTCGTGCAAAAACTTGTGCAACATCACAAGACAAATTCCCAGCTAACGTACTCCCTGATTGATCTAGTGGTTAGCAAAGGTGGGTAGAGTAGTTAAAAATTGTACTCAAGGAAGTACCTTTATTTCAGATTAGTAGTCACCCAAGTAAATTACATGAGTAAAAGTAAAAAGTACTAAGTAAAAAACTACTTGAGTACTGAGTAACTGCCTCTTTGTATAATAATCAGGATGTTAAATAATACACCTCAATGCACAAAAAACATAAAACAGCAATGAACAAGTTCAGAGCCTGAGAATATCTCTTAAACTAAAGTAATATAATATTAAATCTTAACAAAGTAACATAATTTAAATTCTCTTTATTATTATTATTATTATTAGTAGTAGTAGTAGTATAGTATTTATATACTTTATACTATATACTATATACTTTATATACTTTATATTTAGTATTTTTATTACGATATGGTAAAATAATCAGATGAATTCTGAATAATAGTGCTGTGTGTGAAATTGTAATAAAATAAGATGAAAACATGACATTTCGTTGTTCATTGTTTATTTTGTGTACTATCCTATCGAACTCGTACTATTAAGATTAGTACATACATAGTGTATACTATAGTAATAGTGTGTAGTACACGTTTGAGACACAGCCTTACATTATAACTCAGACTCTCTGACCAGGTGAATCGGAGGCCAGTGAAGCTGCTGATTTGAGCAGATGTATATTTGAACAGACACCTTTACAATAGCTGAAAGAAGACTCACCTTATCTGACGCGTTAACCTTGGTGGCATGCTTTTAAAATAAAAGCAAAGGAAAAACAGCGTATTTTTTGCCTCCTGGTATAACTTTTGGAGGGGACAAATACAACTGCCCACTCCACCCCTGCGGTTCATACGACAACGCTTCTGTTCTCTATTTCACCTGTGTTTGGTGCGGGTAGTTTGTGTGTGGTCATGTGACGGTTTAACTCTGTATGATAGGTGAAACGGAGTGATACGTTGCTAATGGCTACATTTGATTGTTGAGATGCAGTCATCGCAGTAGTGAGTAGCTACTTCTTCACAAATATACTCAAGTAAAAGTAAAAAGTATGCTGCATTAAAACTACAATTTAATATAAGTACAATTTATCCAAAGAGTCACTCAAGTAAATGTAACTGAGTAAATGTAGTACCCACCTCTGGTGGTTCCCGGTCTGGGCAGCCAGTCTGTGCTACACCAATAAGGGTCCTTGGGCAAGACTTTTAACACTATGTTGGCCTACCTGTAATACTAGTAACCTTGTAAGTCGCTCTGGATAAGAGCGTCTGCCAAATGCCGTAAATGTAAATGTAAATGGTGGTTGGAGAACCAGTCTTGTGACCAGAAGGTCCCGGGTTCAGTCGACGCTCAGGACGAGACATGCCCCCTAATGTGGAGGACACGTTCAAATACTTCATGTTCACTTTACTTTCAAATACAATACAAACAAGTACAATGAATCTTAGTGAGGATTAACAGTGTAGTTGAGCAGTTTGCAGTTTAAGTGGAAGCACTGTTAACTGTAACCATAGACCACTTTAGAATAATTGATTACTTACTGTATAACAGTTTAACATAAAATCATGATGCCAACAATATCCAGTTGTTAGTGTTAGTCACTATAAAGTCATCTTCTGTGGTTTGCCACTAATGGTTTTAGCATGAAATCTTTTTGTATTGGAAGCATTGTGTTTTTTTTCAGATTGCTCATGTACTGTATTAGAGCATTAAGGACGCATTATTCTTTCTGAACATAAGTATGTAAATTGAGAACTACATCCAAAGTACACAGAAAAACCGGTACACCAGTCTGATATGTGGTAGGTCCCTCATGTGGCATGGACTCCACAAGATTGTAAAAATATTCTGTAGGTAGTAGACTTCCTGCAGTATTCTGTTGTATTCTGAGGTGTATGATTTCTGTATTACACAGACAGTCGCATGGCATCCCAGATGTGTTCGATAGTCGTTAGACCTGACGACTTGTGGTGGAAATGACAAAACCCCAAACTCACATGAGTGTTCCTCTATATGTGTGTGGTGGCACGTTGTCTTGTTGGAAGAGGTCAAACCTATTGAACAAATGTAGGACATGCATTCACGTGTCAGAGATATTTGTAGACGTACCAGGGGTCTCATGGAAACAAACCTCATACCATTATGGAGCCACCACCAATCTACCATTTTACCATATTTTACAGTCTGTAAACATTTTTCTAGCACTTGGATGTGAAATACCAATGGAAAAGTCTAATATTTTTGATGCTTTTAGTGATTCTGGGGCTAATTTCTAGGGTGCCGTTGAGTTTTTCTTTAGTCCTGTGAGAAATTACTGGTTGTCTACTGTGATGATGTTGCAAGTGAAGCTACAATGATGTTTCATCAGAGAACACATGTCAACAGCTTTAAATTTAGGTGATAACAATTTCACTGTTAGTTCCTAACTACAAAAGAACTTCTGTTTCTCAGTAACTTTTTATATTATATTAAGGAAAAAGTGAATGTAATTATTAGTGGAGCACACACTGGACTTCCAGAATGCAAGCCTGACAGTGCTGACATTTTCTTAGGTGATGAACCGGACAGTGTTGCTATAGGTATTAGTATGACAGTTGAAGCTTTGGGACTTGATCTGTTTGAGCAGCATGTAGAGATGAGTAGACTAAAGTGCCGCTGCATTTTTAGCCAGAAATTAAGCAATAGCAACTGGAACCAGTATCAGGAGGAGCTTGAATAGGTAGGAAACCGTTAAACAGAGTAAAAATAACCAGAGAAAAAAAATACTTATATTTTATTCATAACACTATAATTTTATTAGAAAGCAAATCTTGTTGAATTTTGAATATAAACATAAATATGCAAGTCATTCGGAGTGAATGTGTTCTTTAAACGCCTTTCCATCTTGGAAATTATAAATATCCAAGTCTAGCGTTATTATAAACAACACGCATACTTTGTCTCAAAGACTTGACTATTCCTCTCGTTCTGTCCTTGTCCAACTCCACCTGGTACATCGTCCTTGAAACGTTCTCCTTTAGGCATAGTCTAAAATACACAGCAAGCACACTCAAAGACATGAATGATCCAAGCCTCAAGACCTCAGACGTTTTCACTGAAATACACAGTACATTCCTTTTCACTCTTTAACCTGTCTCTCTGTCTGTTCATTTTCTTCACTGCTACACAAGCATGGTGATAGGTGCAGTTGGAGGTGTCACTACACCTTCTAAAAATACTCTGCCAGCCACATAACTCCTGGCATTTTCATTTCGTATTTAAGAAGAAGCCTGTGGATGAGTGGTAATAGTCTGTAAATTTTGTCTTGCTATGATCTACGTTTGAAATAGCATCAATGGCATGATCAAAGGAGGACGTCTGTCATTCAGCCATATTGTTTCTGGCTCAATTTGAACAAAAAGGCTTCTGATACTGATGTCGCACAAGAACCTATTTGAAGGCATGTTTACTAAAGTGAGAATTTGATTGTGTTTTGTTGTACAATGTATTGACGTACTATAAAAAGCATCTGTAATCTTGACTGATTAGATTATATATTAGATTTGCTGAAATGTAATTTAAAATTTAACTGTAACAGAAAGTTAGGCATGAGAATGAGCACAATATTTCTGACTTAATGTAATTGTTCATTACACAGCCTCAGTCCAAGCACAGGCAAATTCATTCATTCATCTTCAGTCGGCTCTTTATCCTGCTTAGGGCTGATGTGGATCTTTATCCTGTCAGAGAAACACATTACCTAAAGCAGGAGTACATCCTGGATGAGAAGTAAGTTACATATAGACCAGTGCCAGTGGTGGACGAAGTACCCAAATCATGTA
>JAOVVF010000033.1:6535726-6548809 GCA_028565595.1 Duopalatinus emarginatus | reverse complement strand
TTTTTTTTTTTTTTTTTTTTTTTTTTTTTTTACAAAAATTACTTTCATGCTTTCATATTCCCTCATTAAAAATGTTTTAGGCAGAGCTGTTAGCCACTAATGCACCACCCTCTTTACCTCTTCATTAGACATGAATCTTTGTCCCCTTTGGTCTTCTTTCAGAGGACCAAACATGTGATAGTCTGATGGAACCAGATCAGGACTATAGGAAGATAATGTTGTGTTCTGCTCTGGTGGGGCTCAGCCTCACCTGCCCCTAATGTAGACATGCCCCTTCTGTCTGTAATTATTTTCAGTCGCATAAATACGTACAATTAATTCTTAATAGACTTATTTTGAATTTCCGATCACACGATAGCAGTACAATCTAGTTGAAAAATGGATATTCTGACATGGTTAAACCTTTTAAGCCAAAGTGACACAAGGAATCGGATCGTCAGGCAATGCAACAGATTTCATGTGTAAATGGGATTGTACATATCTCGAAGGTTTATTTGTAAGCTACTGACTCCTGAAACACATGATTAGGGGCACATAAGGCCACACTGCATCTGTAGTGTAAACCAGTGATGAGTTATTCATGAGCAAGTCAAGTCGGTGAAAGCCGTGGACATGACTTGCATATCTAAAGAGCTGCCGCAAGTCCTTCTGCTAAAAAAGCATCAGTATTCAGTAGCCATGCTTTGCTTTTAACCACATACAGCGCAACTGCGTTGTATTGAAAAGCATTAAGAGAGAGTTCATTTTGTTCAGTAAAAGTTATTCTGACTTTTCCCTGTATGTACTTGACCATCTCCATGTATGTCCTCTTGACGAGGTCACATACCATGTGTTCATGCTAATGTTCTTTATTAGCATTAGCAAAACGCTGTAATGGGTAATTCTCTGGAATTCATGCAGAAGCAGAATGGTTGGATTTGGATTGGTCAATCATTAGATATGAACCTGAAGCTATTCTTTTGAATTGGTTTAAGATGCACAATATAGTATTATTTGAAATATTATATGATAGTATAGTCTTGTACAATACTATAGTACTATAGTATATAATAGTATATTATATTGTAGCCTGTCTGTATTTACTAAAACATATAAGCAGGTTATCGTACATTATGGCAACTTTTTCTTCCACTCCAACATACACGTCTTGGTCCAACACAACTTCTTATTAATTCCTCAGCTATAGTGTGGGGTAGGCAACTTTACACAAGGCGAATGAAGCATTTAAGCAGACTCAGATTTAGTACATTGATATGTATTCAATTTTAGAAATCAGTCTTTGTGCTCCGTATGTGTTGCCTCCAAGTGAGGTGCTCGGCTTCAAGCTGTCGGAAGCTGCTATATTTTCAGACGCACAACACACTGTGGTCTGTCCTCATTACCCACAGTAGTACTGGTAAAGCTGAGAGCGATGGATGCCTCGTCATCGTCATACTTTCTTGTCTTTGCTTAGAAGTTGTGGTTTGAGTTGGTGAAGACTCTGCAGTATGTTAAGCTGGAAACCATCTGACAGACTTGTCCATCCTATGCTAGCAGCGCTCAAACATGCCTCGTTAATTTGCTATGCTGCACCATTTACATTTACATTTACGGCATTTGGCAGACGCTCTTATCCAGAGCGACTTACAAGGTTATAGGTATTACAGGTAGGCCAACATAGTGTTAGGAGTCTTGCCCAAGGACCCTTATTGGTGTAGCACAGACTGGCTGCCCAGATTGGGAATCGAACCCAGGTCTCGCACATGGGAGCCAATAATGTTACCACTGTATCACCCCAACCACAACCAGTAGCTCCACGTGCCCCACTTTGGGAACCACTATAATATGGAAACAATGTTATATTGTATATGGTATATATTGTATATAACAGTTTAAATGGGTCAACAGGTCACTAGAGTTACACAAACTCTATGGTGTGGTTGGTGTGGTACAGTGGTAACATCATTGGGTTCCTATGTGAGAGACCAGGGTTCGATTCCCAATCTGGGCAGCCAGTCTGTGCTACACCAATAAGGGTCCTTAAGCAAGACTCCTAACACTATGTTGGACTCCTGTAATACCAATAACCTTGTAAGTCGCTCTGGATAAGAGCGTCTGCCAAATGCTGTAAATGTCTGTACCATGAAATCACTGACAGGACTCAACTCAAGCAATGAGATTTGGTCTGTAACTTAATAAATGAATGAATTTAATGAATAAAGCTGAAAAATCTACCATTCTGACAAACCGCCACTGATCAATCTGAAGGCTTGGTTGCTTTTCAAACAGGAAATGGAATCTGGCTGCTTAATTATACACTTCTCTTAAGCTATTATGCTGTCACCTCATGTTGTGAAGTGATGATGTGTGGCAAATTCTAGACACCAGAAGCTCTAGAGTACTTATAGACTCAAATAGATAGGCATATACATCACGTTTGTGCTCCGAATTTCAATTTGTGATCATACGAATCCCACATATCAGTCTGAAATAAATGACAGACCCAAATGATTTTGTGCATTAAGGTGCTTCTTGGTAATTAAATGATATAAACTCTATATATACCCACAGGGCATCAATCTGAGTGGAGGGCAGAAGCAGCGAGTGAGTCTGGCTCGAGCAGCCTACAGCTCTGCTGACGTGTTCCTGTTGGACGACCCACTGTCTGCTGTCGATGCTCACGTGGGGAAACATCTGTTCGAGAGGGTGATTGGACCCAACGGCCTGCTTAAAAATAAAGTATTTGAACCTTCTTTGCAGATTGTACTGCTTTTTCAAAGTCTTTTTACACTATAACCGAAAGTATGTGGACACCTATTTGTGCTGAATATTCCTTTTAAGATTTACACTGAAGTGCCAGAAAAACTGGTAGACAGACAAGACTGTGCAAAATACACAGCAAAGCCACCGTGCATGATGTTGGTTGTTTCCACCAGTGTGTATATTAAGTGACAGGCATTTATGGAAGTTTCTAGAGCAGTTTCTATTATAAGAAAGGCAACTTTTCATGGCATGGTCATGGCACTTTGGAGGTAGAAGTAAAGTTTGACAAAGTCTAGCAAAACCTTGAACCCATAACAGCAGTGAGGCTATAAAAAGGCCCTGGTTGAAAGTGTCCAGTGTCGGCTGGCAAGAATTGTTTCATGAGATAGACTGCCTCAAGGGGTGTCAAATAGAGGTTCAGGTCAGGTCTCTAAGTGGTACAGCATACAAAGGCACACTAGACAATCGTGTGCTTCTAACTCCAGTTGTTGTCCAAGTACCATGGCCATATAGGGTGTATATAAATAATATATCATAAATAAATTATAAATGCTAGTAGTTCTTTTTTTAATCTAAACGTATAAGTCTAATCTTGTTATAACCTTCAGACTCTCTGTGCATTTATTCTAAAAAATTATCCTGAAAATATTTTCAGACTCGTGTCCTGATAACTCATGGGATCAGCTTCCTGCCACATGTCGATGAGATAATTGTCTTGGTGGATGGTGTTGTGTCAGAAGTCGGGTCGTACAACAGTTTACGTGACAGCAGGGGAGCGTTCTCAGAGTTCTTGGACACCTACGCTAAAGAGGAGAGCAAATCTAATAAGCAAAAAGGTAAAATCCTCAATGGATAATAACCAATAAATTAAACTAGAGCAAACACACATTTTGACTCTTGGACTCTGACTAGGGTATACAGCCATATACACCTGCCATATACAGGCTTTGTCCTTGGGCTGTTTTTTCATAGTTAGCTGGTGGACAGGTTATATAAAAGAAAAAAAAAATCGGCCTGGGTTTCTTCTGCAAGCACCAGTTACCTCGCACAGTCCAAAACCATGCAGTCAGGTAAATTAGAGTTACCAAACTGCCCTAGTATGCAAGTGTCTGTGTGTCTGCCCTGTGATGGACTGGTGACCTGTCTGGGGTGTTTCCTTGAATTTCAACACAAAGAATGCTGACTCCAGCACCCCAAGGACAAAGACAACTTAAAGTCTGTATGCCTAATACATCTAATACAATCCAATGTAGTGGTACTAAATAAATAAATAAACAGACTTTTTACTTTTTGTAATAAGTATGGGGGGTGGCCTAGTGTTTAGGGGACCGGTCTCATGAGCGAAAGGTCCTGGGCTCAATCCCTGCTCAGGGTAAGACATGGCTGAGGTGCCCTTTAGCAAGGCACCTAATTCCACCCAATTGCTCCCTGGATCCCAGAGCAAGTGTGTTTACTGCCCCCTAGTGTTCACTGGTGTGTGTGTTTCAGTGCATGGGTGGGTTAAATGCAGAGATCACATTCCTCTGTGTGAAAGCAGAGTAGGCAAATAGTTCACTTTCACTTCACTTAATAAAATGATTTCCTTTTATTATTTTTATTATAAAATTTTCTAGATTTATGAGCAATCATATACACTAATATGCAGGCATTTAATTATTTCAAGTGTATTTCTAGTCATAACTATCCAAACAAAAGATTGCTGAATTGTCCCTGAAGAAATGACAGGAAGTCCTTCGAAGAATTCCTCATGTGATACTTCATAGGTGTTTTTTTTTTTTCCTTCTATCAGAATCTGTTTCAGATTTCGAGGAGGTTGACCTTGTTCCTGAGAGCCAGGAGCCACAACCTGACAGTCCTGCTGAGGACATAGTCAGTGTCACTCTGAAGAGAGAGAACAGCTTACGGCACAGCCAGCGTCATGCGATGCGCAACGGCAGGTTCGTTGAGTATAGACAATGCCACTACTCGTGAGTGCCTGGTATACAGAAAGACCGTGACCTTGTATTTGTCAAACAAACACAGATGTGAAATGCTTAGCGGAGGTTACCAAGCAACTAGTTCTTAGGTCCACTATCATCAGGGGACATGTACCTGCCATGTGCTTTAGGATTTTAAAGACCTCATCCTCCTGACACACCATGTTTAAAGGGTCTAAGAGTGTTTTTTTTTTTTTTCTCAGATGGTCTAATTGTTCAGATTTTAAACAAATGTACTGTGACTATTTTGTGGACATGTTTAAATGTTAACATGGAATCTATTGTTCCCCCTTCAATTAGCATCAAAATAAGAAGAAACAGTTCAGTTAGACTGAAAAAAGATGACGCAGAGTCCAAAAAAGGGCAACGGCTGATTGAAAAAGAAACAATGGAGACTGGAAAGGTGGGTTTATTTTTCACTTATTTTTATTTGATTTCTGAGAAAACTATTGAAGCTCCAGTCATGAGTGGTTTCAATCAAGAAAATCAAAGCTGAACTGTAATGCAGTGTGTGAGCAATTGGGACGTTATGCAGTTTTTGGTGCAAGTTCTGTCCTCCAGTGCAAATATTTTAATATAAAAACACTAATTATGATGTGAAACTGCAGACTGTCTTTTTAGCATCTATAGTAAACGAATGGAAATATCTGCAGTATGTGATGAAGGGGTCAAAGAGACCGATGATGCAGGTTGTAGGACTCAAGTGCATAAATTTATTATACAAAATACATGAAGACAAATCCAAAATACGCAAAAAACAAAGAAACAACAACAAAAAAAACATCCCAAAACAAACCATGTGCCCTGTTTGAAGGATGCGGTCTATGCAGTCCACAAAGGCTCAAAATATGCATAGTCTGTGGCGAAGGCTCTACAGTGGATTTCCAGTTTCTTTTCAAACCACCATTGATTCTAGGGATATGTTGGCCATTCAGCCAGTAAGTCATGGGTTTGGTCATGGCAGAGATAAACACAAGACTGTTAGGAAAAACTGGGGACTGAGAATGGGTGGGAACAGAGGTATGTCTGGGGGGGGCCATATTGGAAGGCTGGCAGAAATTCTTGGAGCTTGGGTTTGTAGGTGTATTTACTTGGCTGGTGGCTGAGGAGGCTGGAGCTCTATGTGTGTGTAAATATATTCAGATAGATTTTCAGATTTTCAGACATAAAAGAACTACGTTTGCTCCAACTAATCTCCTGTTTGTTTTTCCTCCCACTAGGTCAAATTCTCTGTGTATCTGCAATACCTGAGATCTCTAGGCTGGGGCTACACTACCATGTTTATTATGGTTTACTTCATCCAAAACATAGCCTTCTTAGGTCAAAACATCTGGCTGAGTGACTGGACCAACGATGCTATGAGGTATCCCAATGGAAGCAGCCATCCATCGCATATTAGAGATATGAGAATTGGGGTCTTTGGAGCACTTGGAGTGGCACAAGGTATCTACACATTCATCTTTTGTTCAGAAACGTCTCATGACAATAAAACATAAGTGTCATAGGCATGGAAGGAGATACGGATTATTATAACATTGCATTGTTTTTTATCGGCATGTGTGCGGACAATTTAATTAAATTTATTTTTAATTTAATTATCTTGGGAAATAAAACCAACAGTGTGAAATAAAGCTGGAACTGGAATAAATATATGTATTTAATAAAGGCTTAGTAGCATCACTGTACTGTCAAAGTTCCCAAGGAACTTCAGGAATGACAGGGTTATTTATAGGAAGAGTACCATGCTAGCATACAGATGTGGACCAGTTCCAGCATCGATATGGCACTTCTGGCTCACTGTCGGCACTGCATGTGAGCCAAGGATGAACCCACATATTACAAAAGCTTATATGGCCACGTATCTCCAAACATATCTGAGCCACATCTGCCCAGTCATTTATGTGGTTGAGTTGTGGGCTGTCTCTAGCATTGGTGGTTTAAAGTTTGCTGATATGTCACCTGTGCCGTCATTACATATGGTATGTGGGCCAGATTTGGGTCATGTTTAGGATGAGTAGTGCTATAATTATAGTAGTGCTATAATTATTTTTTTTTACACGTGCAAAGTTTCCCGTAGTAGAACTGACGCTATGGAATTTATGAATTGCGTATAATTTGCTGGTTAGCCTGGGCACAAACCTATGCAATCACTAGGCACTATAGATACAGTGACAGACGTCTATTGACGCTTCCTAACGGTATGATGTTTGTTTAGCTAGCATTCCATGCGGCCACTGGTACGTCTACAGACAGGCGAACACTACCTATGTGTGTCTTCTTTCTTGCAAGTGACACCCGTATATATGTCTTGCATGTATTCTGATGGGTCTGGCTTCTTCCAACTGGACAATGCGCTGCCATACACATGTCTACTAGAGACACCAAATTATGGTTTTGAGGAACACTCTAATGAGTTTAGGATTTTCCATTGGCACCAAATCTGAGAAACATGGACCTTCCTGGAGGAAGTATGGTTTTTATTGGCTAGAGAATATTTCCGAAGCTCATAAAGTCCACGGCCCATTACAATTGTGCAGTAGCATGCTCCTCGTATCAGAATAAGTTACTATACTGACTTTACTAGTCCTGCCTTTTTATGTCTTGCCCTAATCTCTGACAGCCCAGAACTGTTGATATTTCCTATTTATATTAGCACGCTTCAACAGAAATTATTTTTTTCACCCACATACTCACTACATACAACAGACTGAATTAACTAATAGGAATATACAATGCAGCTGTCGCTAGGAAAAGTCATGATGAAAGCTATTACGAGGCTTTTGGGGCATGCACATCATTTACCTTCTGCGCATTTACTCTGTAATGCCTTTCAGCCTGGTTGTAGGCGTTCAGAAAAAACAGAGCATACTGGTATCTAAGATACAGCGCTACAGATCTCTTTATGTAAACATTCTGTCTGGATGAACTGGTGGTTAATTGGCAGACACTAAAATGTTAAAATTAAATAAATAACCTGAAAAAAAAAACCCCAGCAAATATAATTGCTCTAGGTTCTCTCAGTTCATCCAGTTTACTCTGATCAGTCATGACGTTAACACCAGCCACCAAAACAGCTCTGACCTGTCAAGGCATGGACTTCACAAGACCTCTGAAGACGTTTTGTGGTGTCTTCCACCAAGACGTAAGCAACAGATTCTTCTGTGGATCTTCTGTCGGATCGGACCAAATGGTTTAGCCGTCACACCCCAGTCACATCAGTGAGTCTCTGGGAACTGGGTGTCTGAAGCACCACTAATTGGCCCTCATTAAAGTCAATCAGATCCTCAGACTTGCTCATTGACCAACGGCCCAGAGAACATGCTTGACTGTTTACTTGCTGTCTAATATATCTCATCCCTTAATGCTCTCATACTTCATGGATAAAAAATGGTGATGGCTTTGTAGTGCCCCATGATACAGTGGTTAGTTCCTATCAAAAGTGGTCCAAACAAAAGACAACCAGTGAACCAGCCACAGGGTCATGGGCATTCAAGAAGGCTAGTCTATTCCCACAGAAGATCTCCAGAAAGATATGTTGGTAACATCTAAGTGAAGGATACCACAGAACACTTTCAGAGGTCTTGTGGTGTGCAGCGCTTCAGCAAGTAAATACTTGTCCATGATTGAGATTTGTATCTTTGTTGTTCATGTTTCACTGAGTGAATGTTTGACAATGATTGGAATTTTCTCATCTCTTGAGGTCTTGAGAGGTCTTGTGCTTCCTGCTGTGGTGTACTATGTTGATAAAATTCTTTTCTAGACTACTGACCTTTTGTAGTTCTTTCTGACGTCCATTACATTTTTTATAGTGTGCAAATGTATGACTAATGAATTTAATTGGCAATAAATCAATAAATACAGCATAATGAAATCTGGCTCTGCAAAACAAAATAAGAATGTACGACTCAAGGTGTCAAAACGTAATGTATTTTTCTCTATGTCAGGTTTTTTGGTGTTTCTGGGCACTTTGCTCCTGGCTGATGGAGCGATTCGTGCTTCCAGAATTTTGCACACTCGATTACTGTCTAACATCCTCAGAGCACCCATGCTGTTCTTCGATACCACACCATCAGGACGAGTGGTCAACCGCTTTGCAAAGGTGAGTCCAGAAAATACAATATCCTGCTATCTAATCCACTATCAGTCATTTTTAGTTTTATTTTTTTTTCTAAGAGAAAATAAATAGTGTGCTAGAAAATATAAAAAGCAGATCTAATATTATGTGTTTGTCATTAAGGTTTGACAGTAATTAATATTTTGTGCTTGACAAAATAATTGTGCTTGATAATAATTGTCCTATTTTATTACACTTTTTACAATTTGTCTGTCCTGGATGTAATGTCATTATTTTATACTGGACGGGCAAAAGTTTAGGGACAGATCACCATTAGAGCTATTTTGCATATTGTATAGTACATATTCAGGTGCGTCTCTGACACTGAAAGCCTGATGTGCAATAAATTGTGTATAAGCAGCGCCTGACCTATTAGTAAAACTACACACATACCTACTAGCTTAGTAAATCCAAACACACACACATACGATCAGTGAAGTCACAAATGTACAACACGTATAGCAAGAGTTTGTGGAGACCAGAATATAAGTAACATCACCAATAAGTGCATTTGATCTTGACGTAAGCCTGCGTCAATCTCTTATTGGCTAATCTCAGTCCGGGGCCAATGTGGTTGTGCCCCGCAGTTTATTATTGAAAGCACATTATATATGCACATAGCTGTTTTGAACTGCTCACTTCATTAGCACTAGGACTGACTGGCCAGCCCCATGTTCTCTAAATGTAGACTGCTAGGGCGAGTACTGGCCTTTACATAACAGGTACAGGAAAATGTTTGAAATGTATCATACAGCAAGACTGTTGTTATATGTTAATCTAGTGGATTTCTAGTGGAAATCCTTCCCAGAAGAGTGGTGATTATTCTAACATTTACTCTAAATACCAACACTTCTGAAATTCCTGGCTTTCCTTAACCAGCAGTGCAAAACTGATTACCAATCTTATATTCGCTCTCATTTAGGACTTGCTTACCGTGGACGAGATGATCCCCGCGTCCTTCCGTTCTTGGATCCTCTGTCTGTTTGGCGTCCTTGGCACCTTATTTGTCATCTGTCTCGCAACTCCACTTTTCACAGCAATCGTGGTGCCTATTGCTGTGGTCTATTATTTCGTGCAGGTAATATTGTAACCTCTTTCACATGTAGTAACCTATAATGGCCTTTGAAATAAACACGAATATGGCTCCCAAGTGGCACAACAGAAAAGCGTTCACCCTTTCATCCGGAGATTTCAAGTTCAATTTCAGATAATTTTGCCCGTGCTCCAGTCAATCATGGGTGGCTAATCTTTAGTAACAATGGCTAAAATTTTACATTTGTATGGAGGAAGACCTTTCTGGTACTGTCTTTTGTATGATATATGATTGTATGAAATAAAATAAAATAAAATATTGTAAAATATAATAAATAAATAAATGTAAAAATTTTTGAAATTTCTTTTTCTTTCTCTTGCTTTTATTAAATGTGACCAAAATGTTTTTCTCTAATTGTATACTGACCTAAACATGGCACAATATCTCTATTTTCCCCTTCCGCTGTGTTGCAGAGGTTTTACGTGGCCACTTCAAGGCAGCTGAGGCGATTAGACTCGGTCTCCCGTTCCCCCATCTACTCCCATTTTGGAGAAACAGTAGCTGGCCTTTCAGTCATTCGAGCCTACAGACATCAGGAACGCTTTATGGAGCACAACAAAGTCACTATTGATGAAAACCTCAAGAGCATCTACCCTTGGATTGTTTCTAATAGGCCTGTACCTTTAACATACAACCTGTATTTATAACCGTTTTCATTTCCTAATAATCTGTGAGTGCTAATTTTTTGACGTCTTTTTTTTTTTTTTATTTCAGATGGCTGGCGATCCGACTGGAGTCCTTGGGTAATCTGGTGGTGTTTTTCTCAGCATTGTTTGCAGTGATATCTCGAGACACCATGCAGACTGGAATGGTTGGACTATCCATCTCCTACGCCTTGAATGTAAGATCACATTTCTAAAACATGCCCCTTATTGACTTATACTAGTTCAGACACGTAAACATGCTATTGACAAAGATTAGTTGAATTGCAAGTGGAATTACATTTACACTGAAGTGCCAGAAAAACTGGTCCAATAACTGGTAGGTCAATTGGACTGCAGACATACAACAGGGTATGGACTCCACAAGCTTGTGGAAATATTCTGTCAGCAATGAACACCCTACTTGCAAAACAGTCCACCATTCTGAACCATTCTGGTGACTTAGGTGCGATTGGCAAAACCTCAAACTCAGATGAATGCTCCTTGAATCATAATTTGGTGTCTCTAGACGTGTCTGGTGGTGCATTATCCTTATGGATGAGGCCAAACCCATCAGAAATAATGCACAACTAATGAACTTGTGTAACATTTGTAGTCGTATTAGTGGTCACATCAAATGCCAGTTAAACAAACCCCATACCATTATGAAGCCTCCATAGATGTGTGTTGCAGCCGATGATGTGATGAGGTGACATTGCTACGTAGTTTGTGTAGGCCCGTCTATACCAGTTTTTCTGCCACTTTAGTGTATATATAGAATATTTGGGCAATATTGCATTTTAGTGCATTTACAATAACCAAGTAGAATATTCAAGGCCAGGGGTAGACTTTTGAATGCAATAAAGTGTTTAAATGTGTCATGTTAACTGAATAAACACTTGCCGGATTGTTGGACATGAGTGCAGGTGCTTTAACAGACATGAAAACCAAGTCCAAAAACATAATCCATACAAACAGGTAAAAACAGAGACAAGTTCAAGGTCAACAATAAAAGCGTGGGTCTAAGACTTGGTATATGAATGTTAGGAATCCTGATACTTCACAACGATACAAAAGACATGGTTTAAATAGAAAGCAGGGTGAATTCAACACAGCTGAAAGACTCAGGGTCCAACTGACAAGACCAGACTGAAGTGCCCTTGAGCCAGGCACCTAACACCCAGCCACTCACCGGGTGCTGGGGTATAAAAGGGGCTGCCCACGGCTCGGGGCATGTGTGCTCACTGCTCCCTAGTGTTTACTAGTATGCACAGATGGGTTAAATGTGGAGGTGAATTCTACTGCACAGTATTCAGAAGAGTAACTCACTTTTACCTTCACTACAAAACAGGTGGGGAAAAAAACATCTAAAATTCATGGGACTCAGAATGGGTGCAAAATGAATTGCTGGACATGGCCATCTTGCTTGGCTGCCGGACATTCTGGGAAGCCAGGGTCCTGGCTAGGTCTTAGTGTGGCTTTGACAAAATGATCTTGTAATGATGTGTCATTTGGTATTTGTTATTTTTATACATATAAAAATATATACATTCTTCTACCATTTATTAGTATATTGATATTTTATACATATACAAATATTTTACTAATATTTATTAGTATACTATTATATATATATATATATATATATACACAAATATTTCCATATATACATACTAATATTTTGCTATTATATTTTAATGTACTAATATTTTTATACATACAAATATTTTGTACGTTCCACTGTAATCTTTCTTCTGACATAAAAAAAAAAAGGTTTATACTCCCCTTATATATTTTTAAGCAGGTCCTGGCTGCTACAGTGTGGGTGTTTGTTTACTTTGTAATACTTATACCAGAGTTGGCTGATTTTCAAACCTCTCTTGAAAAAACCCATTAGGTGACTCAGACACTGAACTGGCTTGTGAGAATGACATCAGAGCTGGAGACGAACATTGTGGCGGTGGAAAGAGTCAGAGAATACACCAAGATTGAAAATGAGGTACTGCTTAATCAAATTACGGAAATTAATAGGACTCATGTTTCCCTGCTCTAATTGAGCTGTTTGCTAATTGTGGAGGTGTGTTAAAGCATGCACAATGGCTGTGTTGTCATATTAAGACCTCTGAGGTTTTAGAAACTCCTTAATATGGGCATACGAAATGATTTAGCTCTATTTTCCTTTTAATTTCTGTATCTAGGCTCCGTGGCTCACGGATACACGTCCTCCAAATCACTGGCCCGTCGAAGGGAAGATTCGATTTGAGGACTACAAGGTCAGATACCGGCCGGAGCTGGAGCTTGTTCTTCATGGCATCACCTGTGACATTGAAGACAATGAAAAGGTAAAACGTTCTTAAGGTTAGGGGTGGGGTGGTATACCAGTATGATTGAGGACCTGAAATATTTATACAGTTATTATATTTTTGGAGAAGAGGTGCATACAAGCATGTCTGAGAAAGAAAAAAGGTGTCCCTTCCAAGAGGCTCAGCAGAGTGTTTGCCCTATCGCATAGAGAGC
>JAOVVF010000033.1:6500863-6513118 GCA_028565595.1 Duopalatinus emarginatus | reverse complement strand
AACCAAGCTTCATTTGCAAATCTACCAATTTCATCATCCTCAAGGAAACGGTCTAAAGTCTAAAAGGTTGAAAATGGCTCAGCTGGAGGTTAGGGAACTGGTTTTGTAACTAAAAGGTCACTGGTTCTATTCCCTGTACCAACATCACACAACCAAAGTGCTTTAGGAAGGCTTACACCTAACCCCACAACTGCTCCCTGGGTGCTGTGGAGGGGGCTTCCCTAATACACCACATTTCAAATGAACACATGAACGCTTATAAATGTTTATAATGACAGTGCAGAGTCCCATATTAGTTAATATAAAAAATACAAACAAACTAACAAAAAGGGAAAGATTACCATTATTAGGCCAAGTACCTAGTTTCCAAAGACATCTGGGAATTACGCTTTAGCTAACAAGTAAAACAAAGTATTGCCAATATTCAAAGGTATCAGAGAAAATTTATATCTGAATTTAACAACAACAACAACAACAACAACAACAATAATAATAATAATAATAATAATCATAATAATTATTATGATTATTATTATTATTACTATATAAAAACAAAAAATGTTCATAATAATAATAATAATAATAATAATAACAACAACAACAACAACAACAATAATAATAATAATAATAATATTCATATTCATAATCATAATCGTAATCATAATAATCATAATAATAATTATTATTATTATTATATTTGTATTATTTGCATTATTTAAATTATTGTTTTTATTATTATAATTAGTAGTAGTAGTAGTAGTAGTAGTCTTTTAATTATTATTATTATTATTATTATTATTATTATTATTATTTTTATTTGTATTATTTGCATTATTTAAATTATTGTTTTTATTATTATTATTATTATTATTATTATTATTATTATTATTATTATTATTATTATTATTATTTGTATTATTTGTATTATTTGCATTATTTAAATTATTGTTTTTATTATTAGTAGTATTAGTAGTAGTAGTAGTAGTATTTTAATTATTATTATTATTATTATTATTATTATTATTATTATTATTATTATTATTATTATGAATATGATTATTATTATTATTATTTGAGAAACTCATACTTCAGAAAAACACCCAAAGACATGAAAGCTTTTTTTAGCCAATCACATGCCGGGCTGTTCACTGCTCATGAATATTCATAATCCAGCCCCCCGGGGGTCCTTCTGCGATTTGAAATTTCACCCGTGGTACAAACCAATCAGAATCAAGGGGCGGGTCTAGGGAGTCGTAAGTGGCAAATTCAAACTGAAGATGGCGGCTGAGAAAGATAACGAAGAACCCAAACAGAGCAGAAGGTGGGCTACTATATCAGTGTTTACAGACTGTTAGAAGACTAAATGTAATAAAAGTGTAACTTTTATCTCGTGTTGTGCATTGGAGCGTTTAAAAAGTGTCTCTAGTGTCAGATAGACGGTAAAAAGTGGTTCGGTGAATATTGACAGGTTGAGTTAGCGCCGTTGGCAGTGGCCGCATTTCAAATCTCGTCGTGTTGCGCTTTGTAGTGTGCAAACGGACGTGTTTTAAATCCAGTGAAGTGCCCTTATATGTCTTAGTTGATAGTTATTTGGGATGTAGCCATCCAGGATGGTAACTAGGTATGTAGCATCTAGCAACTGACATCTTAACTGGTTAGAATGGGGATTTATCTTTAATTTAAAACAAAGCAGAGTATCAAAATACGTAAAAATCTATCTTATTTCCTTTGGTGTTCATGAATATTAAGGTTGTTAGGGTAGCATTAGCATTAGCATACTAACTAGTTAGCTGGTTTGGTTAGCTTTGTTGCTAATAGCTTGTTGCTTTGTGTATTTTCAGTGATAGACAAAATAAGGGAAATGCTTGCCAAAGTAATGTTATTATTTATTTTATTTCAAGAGCTACATCGTGTACTGTTATGTGAATAATGAAATAAAGTGCAGTGTATAGCTATATATATGCTATATAGGATATTATGTTATATAACTATAGCCTTAACTGCATGCTGACTTTCTGCCCCTGTCTCTATTGCCCCAGGGGTACAGTATGTAACATAGTCATAAGCCAGGAGATGCCTCAAAGCCAGCCGGTTATCTTCAACCCTGACTTCTTCGTGGAGAAGCTGAGACATGAGAAGCCGCAGGTTTTCACTGAGCTCCTGCTGAGTAACATAAGCAGGCTGATTGATTTACCCGGGGCAGAGTTTGCCCAGCTCCAGGGAGAGTCAGACCTCAAGCTGCCCGCTTCCACAGGCTTCCTGCGCCTGCCCAACTTCCTGAAGCGGAAAGGTAACAAAACACACCACACACCTGCAGTGCTAGTAAATCATTAAGGGGGAGGTGCTTGGTCTTTACAAGTCACCGGGTGACGTCATAAAATAATTTCATACCTCAGTGTGTTGTCATGATCGTTGGCCTGTCAGAACGAGACCGGGAATGTCATGTAGACTAAATAGAGAATGGGATTGTGCCATCAGCTGAACTGAGCAATGCAAGGCTTTGTGGGATTTTAGGACATGGCAGATACAGTAGAGCTCAATCTAAAATATATTATATTATCCTGCATATATTAACAAGCCCCAGCATTTATCATTATCAAACATATATTGTTTTTATCCAATGTATATTGTCCTTATCCAGTGCATGTTATCCAGCATTTATTATATTTATCCCGCGTTTATTATCCTTGTCCAGTGCATGTTGTCCAACGTTTATCTTTATCCAGCATATATTATGTTTATCCAGCGTATAATGTCTTTATACAGTGCATATTATCCAGCATTTATGTTTATCCAGCATATATTATCATTATCCAGAGCATATTATGTAGTGTTTTATCTTTATCCAGCATTTGTCTTAATCCAGCACATGTTATTCAGTGTATATTATCGTTATCCAGTGTATAATATCCAGCGTATATATTATCTTTGTCCAGCTTGTATTTTCCAGCATATATTGTCTTTATCCAGCGTATATTATCAAGCATATATTATCTTTATCTATACTTTATCTATATATTATCCAGTATATATTATCTTTATCCAGTGTCTGTTATCTTTATCTATACTATATTATCCAGCATGATGCAGGGTTTGGTGTTGTAAAAAGAAGTAGTTTTGTTAAGGTCAGAGTGGTCAGATAAAGAGTGTGTGTTATGACACCTAATGATTTGTGAGAATTGGTCATCTGAAGTGAGGCAAGATATATAAGGAGACACCCTGGGTCTGATTCTGATTTGCTTTTAAAATGCAACTTGGTTTATTGTGCTTAAATTGATCATCAAAACCCAGGAAATTGTCCTGCTACTCTTTCCTTGAGTCTCTGCTTTTTTTAATTTAATATATTATTATTATTATTATTATGCTCTTTTGCTTTTTGGTTTAGCTTCTCTCTGTAAGGAATCTTGCGTTTTATAATCGCCTGGTCCATTTGTATTTTAAGAGGCGAATCCTAAAATATGGTGACTACTACCCAGAATGCAATGCACCATGACATAGTTGCCCATTGTCTGTAGAATTGGGAAGAATAAGAGCTGTTGTAGGCAATTCAATTTTATCTGTATAGCACTGTTCATATATGTAGGACCAACTCAGTCTTTCACATAGGAGACAAGCGAATAGTTAAGCTTATTATAATCATCACTTCAGGAAGCTCTTTCCCAAAAACTAAATGGATTAAAATAAAGTTGTAATTAAACTGAATTTATACAATAACACAGAAGAAATTGAACATGAATTAAAATGAATGTGAATATAAGAGCTTTTAAATCATATTAAAAAATAATAGGGCAGTGCTACAGGATCTTCATAGGTAACATTGTCTAACCTGAGCCAAAATCCTAGCCAAATACAGACGTTTCGATTTAAAAATAGTCTGAGTACTCCTAATATCTTCAAACAACCAGTTTGAATTAAAACAATCTAACAGCTAAAAGCTGCCACTCCATGCCTAGTGTTCACCTAACTGACTAGATCCTAATGATCTGAGGATTCTGCTCATAACAACTTTTATTACTGCAGCAAATTAGATAGACACACTGGTCCTACACCAATAAGAGATTTATAGACCAGTAATATTCCTTTAAAATCATCTCGGTAGTATACTGGTAGCCAGTATATAGTGTTGATGTTGTTCTTTTGCTCCTCCTAGAGTGAGAACTCTAGCAGCTGCATTTTGAATCAACTGGAGCTGTTTGGTTGTCTCTTTTTTTGGGAGGGGGTGGGAGTTTGTAATCTGATATATAAACCTCCTCCTCTGTCCGTTGGCCTCAAATTGGTGAACAAGATGGTGCCGGTGTGTTTATTGGCAAGCCGCCATTTCCCACCTGCACTGTTTATTGTACACACACTTTCTGTGGATTCTTTCAACTGAAATTTACGTACAACGTCATGAATGAGTTTAATATTGAGTAACTGAATTTTCAGAGGGAAAAAAAACGACAAATTTTGTGTACTTGTGCTTCTTCAATGAAAATCGTTTTACAGCAGCCTCAGCTAGAGAGTGTAGTGTGTTACTATGCAGTGAATGAAGAGCAGGTTCTTTGTAACAAATGTCAGCACTCTTAATGCAGCACTTGACCAGTCAAATTGGTAGCCCAGAACTAACTGTTAGACTAAATGATACACAGCAGAGTGTGCTAAATATAATATGCTGTCCACGGCACCAAGGGAGCAGCTGAGGGTTATGTGCCTTGTTTAAAGGCTAAGCAGCAGCTGACTAATATGAAAGTGTCAAACACATAAATACAGAGGAATTTGAGTTTCTAACTTAAAACGTTTTTATTTTTTACGAATTCAAATACGGCTTAAAAGACTGTTGTTTAGCCCCGCCCACATTATTCAGAAACTGTCGAAGGCGTCGCTTGTGTGACGTATGTGGTGGACAACAGCACGGTAATGGTAATGCAAAATGACAAAAAGGTGTGTTTAATTTACATATGATATCCATTCAACTCCACTGTCACTGCAGATTCATCATCTTCATCACATTCACAAATTTATCGGAATCTGAAGAACCAGCACTGGGAAATTCCTAGTCCAAGTCAGTCATAATGGTGTTTTACTGCGACATTGTTCACTGTTGTCCACTAGTGACGGTAGCATTCAGAATTTCCGTAGTGAGCTCAGGTTTTTGTCAGTTTAATTAAAATTGTAAATTTGACAGCAGTTGTCTTTGTCTAAATGTCTATATTTCAGTATCTAAAACGGTGTGAAGTCACCAGGTGTGTCCATTAGGTGGTGCTTAGCCTTCAAGGGCACCTCAGTCATGCACTAAGGATCAAACCTTCTAGACATCTTCTAGTCACAAGGCTGGTTCCTTCAGCACAAAAGCTAGAAGTCATCTTCATGACACCACAATTGTATCTGTTTACATCGTATGATTGTTTCTATCAAGAAAGCAGACACAGTAAATCAGAAATCATGTTAAAAAAATGTAATGTTTATTTCTTAACAGAAAAAAAACACTAACACACTTGGAACGTGATAAATGAAATTAGCTGCCATTGCTTAGTAATTAGTACTGACTAAAAGCCTGCTCATAAATGCTACATATCAAGGGTGGGTGATTATGGGAAAGTAATATGCGACATTTTATTATCCTTAAAGTTTATCACAGTGATAAATTTATATATAGACAATGACCAGTTCTACTAGTCCCATTAAACTGATGTAATGTAAATTTGCTTTTTTATAAGAGATGTGTGAACCCCAGTTATGTATTTCCATCTCGTGTTTTTATCTAGAAAGTGCAGACCTGCCCGAACCCACAGGTCACAGGCCCCCGTAGTTTCTAACTGAAATGCTAGTTTGAAATACACACCAACTAAAACGGTGGGCCTTGCACACACATGAAGAAACCCCTTATTGTATTTGGGCCCCGTTCTTGATTGGTATCGGCTGTCAGCTGACAATTCGGAGGTCTGTCTCTACTATTATTAAGTCAACTAAAAAGTGAAAGGAGCTTGGGTAATTAGCAGTACAAAGTACCTGAACTTTAGACTAGTGTACTTGGAGGTACAGACTTGGCAATTTCAACTTGTCAGTACAAACTCCTGAGGACAGAAGGATGGGGTTTAGTCATTCTGTAATTAATATGCAGTGTAGTTGATGTGTACAGTAACAGCCATTACACCAAGTTTAATGTGTGTGTGTGTGTATACATGTATACATATGTATATGTGTGGGATAGAGGGTATACACAGGGCATAAAGAAAAGGCATTAGGGGATAATGGGGCATCAAGACAAGTAAATACAAAGACGGTTTTAAGGTTTAAAAAATATAGTAATAAACCTTAACTTTGTTAACTTAAATTAATTTGCACTGGAACAAATATTAGCTTTATATATGCACCCTTTACACACACATTTAATTATAGGCCTATCTTGTATTACCACTTCTGACACATTAGAGCCGGTGGTAAACTTAATGTCTGACAGAGGCTGTTCTCTGTGGGTGGCATGCGTTCTGACCACAGACTGGCAAGGGCATGCTGGCTGGATTTCTAAAACGTTGGCGCAAATGTTGGCGTAGCCTCTTTTTTTTTTGATAACGCAACCATATATTTAAAGTCTAAACAACTGCTTTCTTGCCTCTCGCCAGGAGTATTTCTATAAGTTTTCTTTTACAGTCACACAGAGGATACTGTCTAATCTGTTTAAACCAGTCTAGTCATTCTCCTCTGACCTCTCTGATTAACAAGGTATTTGCACACATTTCCACACTGCATGTGCATGAGTTAACTCCAGAGCCTGTTTTGTGTGTGCGGAACTCCTGAGATGCTTAGATCAGCCCCATCCTGTGCCCACAGCCATGTCACGGTCAAAGCCACTAACATTTGTTTTCTCCATGCTGATGTTTGACGTGAACATTAACAGAAGCTCTTGACCTCTATCTGCATGAGTTGCACCGCGCTGCGCTGACTGACGGTTGCTTGAGCGTGCGAGTGTAAAGGTCCTCCTATTAATGTGACCAGTGTGATGATGTCAGGCCACAGGACTGTGGTTGCCAGTGCATGTTTACATATTTACAGAGAATAATGCCCACCAAAAGTTTCTCTGCTTTAAAATGCTGCTCCATACTGGACACCAAAACACGGACCTTCAGAAATGCCCGAAATCTTTTTATAAAAGTGTAACTGATAGATGGTTTTTACACTTAGGTTTGAAATATGTATTAGAAATATTTATTACAGTAATATGTATTTTTTTTTTATATATTGTAAACCATCCACTTCCCACCCCCTCCCCGCCAAAAACAGTAATAACATATACTGCCACATTATCTATGTGGTATGATGCTATGAATATCGTCAACGGTCCAAATTCCTCGGAACCAATCATTAGTGTCTATGCCTTTATATAACCTCTGTGAACTCTCATTTCACTGCACACAGACACAGACCGGCGGCTCTTCTGATTTATATAAATCCTGCAGGCTTTTTTCGCTGATATTGCTTTAGTCATGTGTCAAAGTGCTTTGCAAACCTGCAGTATTAAACCATTTTTTAAAACAGCAAATTTATTTCAGTATTTTATTTTACATATATTAAATATAGAGATGGAGAGAGCAGTCGGCTATGCGTCAATATCGGCTGATTTTTCAACCCTTACTGACAGATATTTCTCTATATTGCCTACCCGATGACCCCTATGAAGATTTCACACGGATGTGTTCGCTTGTGGAATTTTTGTGTAAAGAAGGTGTTGTTCTGTGCGTAACGCAGGTAATGTAATCAACAGTTGCTGATCGGATCTTAAGCGGCCACAGCAACATAGAAGAGGTTATCATGATTGTAGGGGACATGCTGGTTTCTGTGTGATTGTCTGCGGAATTTTGTTATAGAGAAGGTGCTGTTCTGTGTGTGATGCAGGTATCGTAGTCAGTTGCTAATCGGATCTTAAGCGGCCACAGCAACATAGGAGAGGTTATCATGATTGTAGGGAATGTGCTGGTTTCTGTGTGACCCAGATGTTAGGTGCAGGTTTGTCATCATTCCTGTATTATTTCACTAACTCTGCCGATACTGACAACAAATGAATCACATTTCGTGAGGAAAGGATTGCTACAGCCCAGCATGAACCCCATGTCTGTATTACCATTTATAGTGTTCGATCTACTTGTGCGCCCCCCCTCATGTACAGATACCTGAAATTTTAGCTGAAATGCTAGACTGAAATACAGACTTTTGATCGGCCTTGTGTTTGTGGATTGAGTACATGGTTAGTCTGGATTTTTTTTTTTTTTTTTTTACTGTATGTGACTCAACAATAAGGCCCGCGGTTCCCCAAACTTTTCCCATTCGTTATAAATGGTAATAAACCAACTTAGATGGTGTTTAATATTTTAATTGTGTTAGTTAAAGTGTTATCCATATCAAATAAATTTTGTAATACTTTGTGTAGCAGTCGCTATCAGCTGTGGGACGATGGTGCTGAAAGACAATCTGTGATCTGTGACCCTGACTTCAGCTTCGACCTAACAGGCTTGGATATGTGTAAAAAGTATTTAAATGTGCTGTAGTGTATATGTGACGAATCACGTTTGTTTTTTGTTTTTTTGGGGGTTTTTTTTCAGGAAAA
Source organism: Duopalatinus emarginatus (assembly GCA_028565595.1). Taxonomy (NCBI): domain Eukaryota; kingdom Metazoa; phylum Chordata; class Actinopteri; order Siluriformes; family Pimelodidae; genus Duopalatinus; species Duopalatinus emarginatus. The sequence continues at coordinate 6,504,537 of JAOVVF010000033.1, read as the reverse complement.
GGAGTGATATTTGGAGCACCGTTAACTGAGGAAGGCATTGCGCAAATTTACCAGCTCATCGACTACCTTGGAAAAAGTAAGAGACTACACAAGTTTTATATATACATATAAATATCGATATAAATGTGTGTTTTATGCACATTTGTTGCCAGATTTATAAGGTGTCTGTTTTCCCATGTTGTGTCACTTCAAATTCTTGACCTCAAATGACCAGGAAAAACTGAACAGTGAGGGCAAGTGAATAATTTATTCTAAAGCACTTGGCTCTTTTACTTCATCTGTCAGACCTACATGTGGAGGGCCTCTTCCGCGTACCGGGGAACAGCATCAGACAGCAGGCACTGAGGGAAATCCTCAACAGCGGCACAGACGTCGACCTGGACACGGGGGATTACCACCCGCATGACGCGGCCACGCTGCTAAAGGCTTTCCTGGGGGAGCTGCCTGAGCCGCTGCTGACTCATCGCCATTATCATGCACATCTCAAAATAGCCGGTACTCTCTTACGATCATGACGGTTTACATCTGGACACGGCGTGTCAGGGCTCAGAGTGGTGACACAAAACTAGTTTTAAGCACTGGTTCTCAAAGTGGGAAATATGTTAAACTGAAAAAAAAAAACAATTATTATTATTAATAATACCACTATAATTACTAATGAGTTCGTGTGACTTGTTATATGAATTGATTTGGTTGGATTTAATCCAGAGCTCAAAAACTAGGCCTATAAATAATTTGGATTTTTTTGTGTGATGGAAAATTCATGAATAAAGATGTACATATTGTACATATTTGAATAATGAGCTTTATATGGAATAGTTTATAAAAGAAAAAGTTATAGTTTAACTTAGTTTAGCCTTATAGTTTATAGCCTTAATTAGATAAGACTAGATGACTATATGTTAAACTTGGCATGACCGTACCTTAATCTGAAAAAACAATACTTTACAAATTATGGCTATTAATCCTCTGCATGTAACCCATCCATGCACTAGAGGGCAGTAAACTCACTTGCCTGGCAAACAGCTGGGGCCTTTGTTGCCTTGCTCAAAGGCTGCTCAAGTGTCTTGTCTGTAATGGGAATTGAACTGACAACCTTCTGGTCACAGGGTCGGTTCCCCAACCTCAAGCCACGGCTGCTCCTGTTAAGCGAACCACTCACTGACCACTATACTAGTACACACAGAGGAATTTGACCTCCGCATTTAACTCATCCTGTTAAATACACAGTAGTGAATGCTTTTACTAGAGGGCAGTAAACACACTTGCCCAGAGCGGTGGGCAGCCATGGAGGATCAAACCGGGGACCTGGTTTATTCATAGCTGCCGTATTATAAATAATGACACATTAGTACAGTGATTCTGTCTCATTTACAGTAGTTGCCACATCAAATTCTCATACGATTCTACGTTAATGTAAAACAAGCACAAATGAAATTGCAGGACAAACCCAGAGCAAAAAAAAAGCGGTGGAACTGATCAGGACAAACCAAACAAACAAAATTAATTTACCTCTCATGAATTCAAGGCGTTAACCGTTTCTGTATTTCTCAGAAATTACGCAGTTTGACGATAGAGGCAACAAGACGTCAGTGCCGAACAAAGAGCGCCAAATCGAATCTCTGCAGCTCCTCTTCATGCTGCTGCCTCCAGCCAACCGCAGCCTCCTCAAACTACTGCTGGACCTGCTCTATCAGACCGCCAAGCAACAAGACAAAAACAAAATGTCCGCCTTTAACCTGGCCCTCATGTTCGCCCCGCATATCATATGGCCTAAAAATGTAAGTCTGTCTGTTTTCATTTGAATTGAAATTTCTTTGTTTGTTTTGTCAGCCGCAGCTTTCTCAGAAAGTTTGTTTTTGCACCCAGGTGACCGCAAACGACCTGCAGGACAATTTAAACAAGCTGAACAACGGCATCGCCTTTCTTATCAAGCACTCGCAGAAGTTGTTCCGGGTAAGAACTTGGAAAGTTAATTAGTTCGCTTTGCTGAGAGGTTATCAGAGGTATGACTTCTAACAGTCTTTTCAAGCTAGAAGTCTTTCTACAAGTCACCTAATCCACTGCGAATGAAGAGTCTTATCTTATGAGCATGCTTTTTAATTATTCTGTGTTTTCCAAGGCACCAGCATACATCAAAGACCATGCACGGATGCTCTTCAACGGCTCAGAAACTCCTCAGTCGAAGGTTATAATTATACACTTGTGCACTTTTATTATTGTTATTATTATTATTATTATTATAATCCTCTGATCTGGGCTTATTAAACCTGTGATCGTGCTTTCCTTTATCTTCACACACCAACACAATTATAACTTTTGTTCTTGAGCTGGTCAAATAAAAATAGTTGAATTACTGTTTGAATACATGTAGAGGACATTTGCATATAAATTGCATTTGTCTTTCATTCCACTGTAGTAAAGTACTAACCCCATCTGTCTGTGACAGAACCTCATAGTTGTCACACGTCCTTTAATACACACTCACTCACTCACCCATTCACTCGCTGTCGAGAAAGTGACCAGAATCTCAAACGTGTCTAACACGATGCTTTAGGATGACCTGGAGCTATGCACCGGGGCCAGTGGCCGAGGCCTGCCCTCCAAGAGAAGCAGCGAGGAGGACGACAGCGGCAGCCAACAGCACACCCAGGAGGCTCTGCGGGAGCTTTTTCAGCACGTCAGCAACATGCCTGAGTCCACAAAGAAGAAGAAGCTCATTCGACAGGTAACCCATGTGTATCTGTAGTGTATAGCATGTACAAACAAAGTTGTTGTGGAGTTAGTAAGCAGTTATGCACAGCACATTCTTAAAAGACGCTTTTATGAACATTTCAAGCAAAAGTATTCGTAAATAAAGCCCTGACTCAGTACTTTAGGAAGAGGAAGAATTACCAGCGTTGTCTATGTACCTTGGTTGAAAAACCTAACGGCAGCAAAGCAGATTTGGCAAGACGTTGTCTCATAACCATCTCACCTTAACAAGATGTTTGTGATTACAGTACAGCTGTTCTGCCTTTGAATTTATATTACGTATAAGTAATTAATCACGACAGCACGAAGAGGAATCTGTGCCAAATTGAAATGCAATCAGATCACTGGCAAAATGTGAACTGTGGTACACACATGGCATCGCTTTTTCCCTTCTGATATGCAGATAAAGTGCCAAAATGAAAACAATACAAGCAGATTGGCATTTAAGAAAAAATGACATGCTGCATTCGTGTCAGAAGTGTATATGAATCATGTCGTAATACAATCGCCTCACAACTGCACGGCATTTCACAGTGCGGCTCTGAACGTGCCAAAACACAACGCAATACAATCATTATATTCCAGTCCCAAACTGTGAGGTACTCGTGCCCCCAATGTGATGTAATCACTGTTCAATCTTCTGAATTTGGGGCATGTCTGAGAAATCAGTCAGACGTAATCGCTCGGAGCCGCAATCCAAAAAATATTTATTTTCGCGACAGAGCAAAAGAGGAATGGAATTTTCACATTTGGTAATTTTTTCTGCATGGCAAAATGGAAAAGCAATGCCTTGTGTGTTGATTCTTCTCCGTATCACCCGGCATGTTGTTTTAAATTTTTTATAAATATATATACAGTACTGTGCAAAAGTCTTAGGCACCCTATATGGTGTTTAGTATAAATGTTGTTGTAGACATTTA
>JAOVVF010000033.1:6488594-6500763 GCA_028565595.1 Duopalatinus emarginatus | reverse complement strand
CCTCCAGAAAAACAGATTCTCCAGGACACTCAGTAAAATTGATCATCTAATTCCCTAATAAAATTGGATCGTCCCAATCTGGGACGACTATTTAATAAAAAAAGCAAAGTGTAGTCAAACTGAATCCTGACTTTCTTTAATTTATTACTGTTTACTGTTTTTCTTTCAAATATCAACTACAGAGAGCAGAGTTACTGTTACAGGCTCCAAGTTAATAAGCAGCTTGTCATGTTAATAAGAAAACAAAGCACAGAAAGACTCTCTGTAAAGACTGTTTTATTTATTTATTTTTCCTCAATTCTTTATTTTAAGAGACAATCACATCTCCACATGAACCAACTGCTTTCAAAGTATATCTGTCAGTTTAACACCACAATATAGAATCACTAACAGTCATTCTTACTCATTCGGTACTTCCACGAAATGTGGTCGTAAGGCTTTTATGTAAGTAACTTAACAAACTTATTCATTTTTTTTATATATAATATACATTTCATTCACTAAATCTAACTGTCTATTAAAGGAGGCTCAGGAGTACAACAACCTGGAAAATTATTATTGTTACAAAGTGACTCCTTAGTCTTTGTCCTTAAAAGTCTTTGTGAATGATCTGTTACTACAGAAGGGATAACATTTACAACATTGGCAGTTGTAGGCCTGTAGTTAAGAGACCCACTTTGGGGCCAGAAAGTCCCTCGTTCAATCCCCACAACTGACAAGACTCGATTTTCAGAAAAAATTTCACTGTGCTGTGATGTATAAGTGACGCATAAAGGCTTCTTATGTGTTTTTAAATACTGGTATACTGTACAGATGTGATGGATAATGATTAGGTTGGAAAAAGCTGGAGTGTTGCAGCACTACAGAAAATGTAACTACCTTTACTACCGTTTCTTTAAAACGTCCTGCTGTTGATTTAGATAATTAATACAGGCTGTTACTAAAATTTTTATCTGTTTGCCTGTAATGAATCTTTTCAAATAAACATTGCATCTTTTAGTTCAACAAGCAGGGTACTCCAGTACGTGAAAGCCCTAGACCTTCAAATCAAAAGCACGGCCGCTCCCGGTCGTTCGGAGGCCTCATCAAGGTCTGCGTTTCTTTTAATAAATAATTAAATTCCCTTCCAGTACTTAAATAATCCAGCTGGATCTTTAATACAACAAAAAAATCCTTTTCTATAAACAGAGAAAAGTTTTGGGGAATCAAGTTACAAATGAACGAGCTGGATCTGGGACGAGCCAAACCAAAGAGGGACACAAGGAAAACGTAAGTTCAACTGAACCAGAATCAGGTTTAATATACACATTTGATTGACTTGTAATACTTTACATGACAAAAGCATTCAAGTGCCAAAACAAAAAACTGGTACACCAGTTTAATACTTGATTTTTTTATTTATTTATTTATTTTTTCTGGCACTTCAGTGTCCACTAAACTTAATGCTTCATAACTTAAGTGCTGTAAAATTGAAGCAATTCAAGTTTGTTGCTTTGTTGCTATCAGTTTGTCATTGAAAATTCTATCAAATGTTGTTTTTTATTTTTTCAGGGTTCCACACCTATCAAAAGAACTCCTGTTTCTGCGGGACAACACTCCAGTTTAAGCCTGTAATTTTTTTTTATATATTTTTTTTTTTGTGTAAAATAATTTCGGATGAGGTTTAAGTTGTATTTATTTAGGGCTCAATTAACAAATGTCCTCTCCCGCTTGGTAACTATGCAAACAAGATGTATTGCCGAACCAGTTAGTTACATGGTGCAAAGTTTAAACTCGTTTCAAGCGTCCTGAATTATTAGTATGTGTGAATGATCTACTTAAAAAAAGGAAAGGAGGAAAGGTCAGGAATGGAGTATGTGTCTGGAAAGGTGAAGTATGTAGCATGTATTGATCATACAGCATTTGGGATATAATAAAAAGCCAGTGACTGTTATTTAAAGCTGTTACACTGAAATTTGATATGTTAGAGTATGTGAAAGATTGATCTTAAGAATTGTACTATTGGGTGAGATGAATGGTGATTTGATTCTGTGTCTCTGTGATCACAATGTGTCCTAGTTTACAATTACTGATATTCAACTTATTCTCATTCAGTATGTAGAATAAGGACCCCCTCACCCCCACCCCCCATTCCCTAAGGGTTTAAATAGATTAAAATAGATTTATACTATGATGAATTGAGGTCAGGGTTTCCTTGCACATCGTCACTCCGAAGCACACTGTACATAAAATAACTCCGAGCTCAGCTTTGTGGAGGATGGATATAAAAAGACAAAAGGAATTATTTATAAATCCACCTGATTTGCTGTAGATTTCAACCACAAATTAATAAGAAGACTCTTTACTTGGGATGCTTTTATTTTTTTATTTATTTTAAACTTCTTATTTTTTTTTAATATGTTTATTTTTAACAACCTTTTTAAATGTGAACAAGCTTGAGCCTGATCTTCTCTGTATGTAGACTATTTCTGATGTATATGGACAGTCTTATATTGTTAACTCATTTTCATCTCTTAAACTACTGTTTTTGTTTTGGTTTTTTTTGTAAGGATTTAACCACTGTTTAATTTCAGAGTGTTTTTAAGTTATTTTTTAAATGTTTCCAAATGTGAAATGTTTCACTTTTCATCTCCATGGATCTTTTGGAATGGATTTTTTTCGTGAATGGTGACACTGACCTCCAACTTTACCAGTTATTAAAACTAGCAATTATTTCAGCTTAAGTATGCGGATCGATGTTACCATATATGGGTTTAAAGTCATAGCTGTATTGTACAGTGCCTTCAGCTTTTGACATTAAATCTAAAGCATTAAAATACATCATCTTTTATTAATTTATTCCTGTTTTCTTTTTTTGGTTCTTGTCAGGTTGCATTGCATGGCATCCCAGATGTGTTCGATAATGTAAGATCTGGTGACTTAGGGTGGTTATGGCAAAAGCCCAACCTTACATGAGTGTTCCTCTAACCATAATTTGGTGTCTCTGGACGTGAGTGGTGGTGCATTGTCATGTTAGAAGAGGCCAAACCCATCAAAATGAATGCAGGACATGAACTGGTGTAACTCATCAAAAAGGAGACGCACATAGTGACGCACACACCTGTCGGAGACGTTTGTAGATATAGCAGGGCTCTAATGGAATACCAGCTAAACAAACCCTACGCCATTATAAACCCACCACCACAACTTCTGATGTTTAATTCTTATGTAGAATAAATACAGAACTTTGCCCGAGTTCCTAAAGCAAAGTTAATTTGTGTAATTTGCATTCAGATTGTCTGACTCAGGCTCACTGTGTTGATTCAAAGCAAACACCATTTTAAACAGGAAAGATAACGCTTTCGAATTCATATATTTATCTTTTCCTCTGTCAGAGTAATAAAAGATCTGGAACCTACCCCCTGAGTAGGACGCCTGTTCGTTATGCATAAATCATTCACATTTGCGGGGCAATTTCGGATCCAGATGGCTTGTTTTTGGGAGGGTGGTTTGAAGATGAGCAAAACATGCAAATCTCCACACTGACCCTAACCAGAGCTCAGGCTTGAACCAATGACCCACTGCACCACCCTGTCACATGGTTCATAAATCACTGATAAATAGTTATCTGATTGGTCAGCTGTTTATTTTCTTTAATGTCAGCCCTGACTTTAGTGATGTTATTGGTTTGGAGTTACCGTTTCTATAGTAACAGGTTATTCATAGTGAATATAGTGAAATAATACATGCCATAACTGCCTAAGTCACCAGATCTTAGAACTGTTTTGCAGGAACTGAATATTTCCACAAGCTTGTAGAGTCCATGCCCTGTTTGGGATCTACCAAGTATTAAGTTTAGAGTTGTACCCGTTTTTTCTCGACCTTCGGTGTATATTTTATTATGTAATTACTGTCATATTACTATGTTATAAAAGGGTTCTAGGAAACCAATTCACTCTAGATTGGTGACATTAACACATTACAACACACTATCGTTAATTGTTTACCTTGTTGCCATGTCATGCCTTAATCCGTATGCCTGTTCCAAGTTATTTTATATCCAATGCTGTCTAGATATAAAGATCTTTCACTGGAATGGGTTTTAGACTCAGGGACGTTTCTGAACCATCCATTCAAGCTGGAGGTGCAGCCAAAACAGAGCTACATCTAAAAAATCTACTGGAACGATCTCTGCATATAAGATATGACCTCATAATTCATGCTTCTCACATTTTTGGAAACTATTATCCTTATTTTCCCAATTTTAAATTCCTGAGTCTTACTGGAAGTTCTTGGTTTCACCTTGAAGTTGGCAGGAGTGGAATGGCTGAGAGACGTTATTATCAGGTTTTGGGTCACGCATGCCGTTATCAGGATTTGCTAGGATAAACTGATCAAACTGAAACATGATTGAAATCTTACAGTGTTTTCACTTAGGCTTCAGCGGGGAAAAAAAAAAACCAAGAAGCCGGTGAAAAGGCAGCCAGTGCTGTGACTGGTGTATGGTGCCATTTTAATATTGCCCACAAGGAGGCGCAGGAGGTAGTGGAAAACGTGGCTTGTTGGAAAACTGAGCCGAGCTTTGTCGCACATGCAGTTAGTTCATCTGTATCTGGTATAAGAGCATGCCAAAAGCTATTATTTAAACATCCCACTTTTTTCCTTAAACTGACACACTATTGATCACGGACTCGTTTTTGAAATAAATGTTCTGCGGTTTTGCTCTTCATTGATGAATTTGCTCCGTTCCTGGACGGTTATTGGATACTTGCTAGCCAAAATATGATTTAATTTTTTTTTTAGTTCCGTTTTATTATGCACGTTCTTGCTTTTTCATTCCTGGCGCTGTAGGTACACATTGTCCATGCCTGGCTCACAGACACCCAAAGAGGTTCTGCTTTCCCTCAATGTGACTAAATGTGGAATTCACAGAATCTATGTTTAGAAAGAACGGCCTCGTTTTTTTTGTTTTTTTTCTTTTTCGCCGCTTGCCCTCGGTCTTCTGGCTCTTGACAGCTATTTAAACCTTCAATTACTTATTCAATAAGTAGCAAGACATGTTGTTCCTGCTGACTCGTACCTCTCATTAATTCTGTTTTATATCCACTGCTGCAGAACTACTGCGACGTGTCTGCAGAAAGCTTATATGTGGTATTTGCGGGTACGGTACACTACACAGAGTTTGATTTACTCCCATGTGATGGTCTCTGTAGGGACTGAGCAAGGGAACCTGTATTGCCCCAGAGCCTTCAGTCTAGCCTCAGTGATATGAAACAGTTCTCCAGTCTTGGCTTAGAGATATGCGATATTCATAAAATTCTCTGCAGTGTTTCTGCTGTTCTTTTGCCACTGATGTGTCTAATTTGGTTTAAGTAGGATTTAATGTTTTGTGAAAAGAAATAGCTTGGGTTGTAATTAAATTCGTATATCCCTGGTCTGCTCCCCCCTGTTAAGCACTAAAGCTCTGCGGTTTTAATGTACCTAATAAGTACTGGAAACTTATGACCACCAGTTTGCATCATGTTAAAATTGGGTGAATGTGGTTTTTTTTTTTTTTTTTTTTGTCCCCCTGCTGAGCCAATGAAAAGCATGAATCTGAAAGGGAAACAGTAGCATGATTAGCTCCATAAGGTTTACTGCGGTTATACACAGCGGTTTGTACATCATCACATTAGATCATTAGGGGCAGTTTTACTAGGTCGTTATGTACTCGTGTCCATAGAGGGGCGTGGTTGTCTATTTTAACCAGAACAAAGACTTTTGTTTTCTTTCTTCTCTTTTTTTTTCTTTTATACTTGATTACCTTCAGAGAGTTTCAATCCTACATCAGGAATCCATGTTAATTATTCTACGGTTCATTTCTAGATAGATAAAACATGCTGGTATGTTACAATTAACTTCACATGCATTTTTAATTTTTTTAATTGAAATGAATCTATTTAAGTTAATTAGCTGTGCATGTTTATTAACAACTGAAGAGTGGCTACAATTTTCTAAACTAGCTAAGCTCGCTTGTGAGTGTCTGTTACAATGGGAATGCTAGTTAACTTTAAATTGAGCGTGTTACTGTGGAAATTCACATTTGTTGTCTCCTTGTTCTCGTGTGTGTGTGTGTGTGTGTGTGTGTGTTTAATGTAATATACGTCATTTTTGTTTGTTGTTACTGCACTGTTAAAGAAAATCGTCAACTTATTACAAGAAAATATTTGCAAATATAGACTTTCAGGTCTAAAAAAACGAAAAACTTTTCTTAAGTTTACAGAACTTAAATAATGTAGTTCAAGTAAAGGATTACACAACACAGTAATATTAGTTGGTGGAACAAAGCTGACTTTAAATTTCTAATAATTCTATAAATGTATAACTCTTTTCATTATTTTCTGTAAAGCTGCTTTGAGACAATGTTCACTGTTAAAAGCGCTATACAAATAAAATTGAATTGAATTAAAAGTATATTTAAGCTAAATACAGCTAATCTTTTTTCATTTCAAGAACCTGAAGAAAATGAAACAAGTTTATCATTAATGAATAATAATACTAATAATAAAATAATGTATTAAAAAGGATCGGCTGCAACAAACTTTTCTGTTATAAGGCTCTATGTGAACCTAGTTAGCTAGCTAAGCATTAAAAAGTGTGACTTCCAGAATCAAACAGTGAATTATTTTCATGTACCTCAAGTAAAATGTTTTCAAATGAAAATTGAACATCCCACATTTTGTGTTTTTTTTTTTTTTTTTTATATAAAATATTTCCAATACATAGCTACTCTTTAAAGTATAAAAAGCTAAAAAGTTGTTATTCATAGCTAGCGACCTTCAGTGCTTATAAAAAAGGTCGCATTGTCCTGAAGAAACATAGGCAGGACAGGAAAGGCATAAACGTGCGTGTGCTGAGAAAAAAGTTGGATCATATACTTTAATATTAAAGTAAGTTTGACAAAATAATAATGTTAGAATTGGATTTGTTGAATTTATTGTATATGTATATTATCTGCCAACTAACTTAGTTCAATTTACATTTTTACGTTTGTACAGAGAATTTTTTTTTTTTTTTTTTTTTTTTTTTTTTTTTTACAGTGTGACAAATTTATTTCGAATATTTAGATCAGTTATCTTATTGGACTGAAGTTGTTTTTGTAATCACGCACCAGCTACTGTTCCCTGACACCCATTTTTCTGAGTTCAACAGAACACCTCTATTCAAGTAAAAAAAAATACCCCGTCGCCTGCCATGTGCCCTGGACTTCTGGTCCAAATCAAGAACTGAAAGGAAGTTTTTTGATTAATGTGCGGTGTCCGTGATATTTGCTCCTTCTCATCTTTCTCATCAGGCTCCACACCGGAGCTGTCACGGCTAAGCGCCTCTCTCTCTGGCAGGTCTGTTTAGGCTATCACGGCTTCTTTTTCAGGCCTGAAAAATGTCCGAGCCATTCGTCGTTCGAGCTTAATATGAATGGCGTGGTGGACGATTGGTTACTGGATTGCTGGATGTTTGGAAACTTGAGGGAAGGAAAGTTCTTAGTGCTACATTAATGGGTCATTAATGCTTAAAATCTCCAAAAGAAACTAGAGTTTCATTAAAAGTATACAAAAGCAATCCATCACTGTCTGCTCCTTTGCTTCAGGTTACAACTGTGCGGTAAGTGATAACTAATGTGATCTTTTTCTTTCAAGGTCCAGGAAACACCCAGGCATCCTTAAAGCCTAGCAGAAATCATAACACAATGCTAGAATAGTTACAGATCATTTGACTGATCAGCAGAATTTAATAGGCTCAATCCGAACCTCAATAACTCATAATCAAGTCTTGACCTGAGTAAATAGGCAGAATTTTATTGTACACATCTAAACTGAAGTGCCAGAAAAACTGGTGGTGGCACCATAATAGTATAGGGTTTGTTTAGAATTCCGTTAGACCCTACAAACATCTGACAGGTGAACGCTATGTTACGGGAGTTACACCACTTCATGTCCTGCATTCATTCTGATAAATGAATTTGGCCTCTTCCAACAAGACCACCTAGCTACCAAATGCACACCTGGAAATGCCAAATTGTGGTTGGAGGGACACTTGTCTGAGTTTGGGGTTTTGTCTTTCCTACCTAGGTCACTAGATCTCAGTGTTATCAAATGCAATATTTACTCAAGCTTGTGGAGTCATTTCCCTGTAGGGGACCAACCAAGTGTTGGACTGGTGTACCCGTTTCTCTGTTACTTCATTGTGTATATATATATATATATATATATATATATATATATATGTATCGGTTTATTATTAAATCTGTACTGTTAAAAGTTTAAGGCCTGCTTATATCATTGACATGAGACTACAAATCTACAGCCTTGCCAAAGCTTTTCACATGTTCTTTATCATGTATGTCTTCATGTCCATGTTTTAGCCATCGATACACTTGACTAAGCTCTCTCCCTCTCTCTCTTTCTCTCTCTCTCACACACACACACACTTCATACCTGTATAAGCTCACTGTCTTGTGTATAACTAACCCTAACCCCCTCCTCTGGCTCTCAAAAGAGTGTGTGTGCATCGAAATGACCAATATTCCCCTTTCCCTATCTTTCGTCAAGGGTCGGTGCATTGGAACAGGGCACGTTGTAAATCGTACCCACATGTATACACGTGTGGATGCCCAGAGCCGCACTGGGACGCCTGAGCGATCCTAGGGGGGGTGAGGGTGGTGTGTTTAGGATTGGGGGAAGGAACACTGGACGAAGGGGAGGGGATATGGGAGGAGCTTAGGAGCTGCTATTTGTAGATCTTTGTGATGGATGACTGCTGTGTGTGTATATGTGTGTGCGTAAGAGAGAGAGAGAGTGCTTTTTTTTCTCCTCTTTGGTGTTCCTCTGTTCCCCTCTGTGTAGGCAGCCAGAGGAGTGCAGGAGTGGGAGGGAAGCAGACGGAGACGCTGAGCACAGCCAGAGAGACGGAGACAGAGAAAGAGAGAGTTTTCTTTAGGAAGTCAAGCACGACAGAAGAGGACGAGCTTCTTTATTTATTAATTTTTTTTTGGTCTCCCAATACCACCACCACCACTACTACCAGAACAATCAAAACAGGACTAGTCTGACCTAAAGTAGCCATTTGTTCTGCTTGTGAAGACAAAAAGCCCCACTGTTATCTTTTCTACCTTGTTTTCTCATCCTCCAGACGTAGTCTTTCAAAGGTTCAGTCTAAGTAAGGACTTAGGACTGCAGCAGTGGCAGCGGCTTTGTGAGCGGAAAAAACCTCCTGACGAAAGGCAGTTAACGGAGTTTACCGAGCTGTGGACCAGTCATGCCCGGGAGAGGCTGTAGGGCATGGAAGTGGGCGCTGCTCCTGTGCGGCGCCCTGTTCGCCCACCGTGCCGCCGCGTGCCCAGCTCTGTGCACCTGCAGCGGCACCACCGTGGACTGCCACAACCTGGGGCTCAAGAGCATTCCCAGGAACATCCCGAGGAACACGGAGCGACTGTGAGTAACATCTCGAGCACATCCTATCCTCCTGTAGGGACAGTCTAGAAGGGCGAACGAGGTCTTTAGTGAGGGGATGAATGAGTAGGGCAGGTGTAAAGACATCCAGGTACAAAGGAGGGGAATAAATGTATGCACGCAAATGCGACTGTGATTTGCATAGCGACTTGTATGCGCTTGTGTATATACGCATGCTGCTGCCAGGTCTGTCCGTACCGTGTCCTGTCCTGAAAGTAGTTTTTACTTTTTTTTTTTTTTTTGCATATTCTGTTTGAATTTTAACTTTCCCTCTAATACATACGCTGCAGTTTGTATTTGTTGGACACTGATTGCACACACTTCGATGACAATAGATATTAGTACTGGTGCAAATTTAAATTTTTCTCGCCTAATATGGACAGTCAAACTTGGCTTAGGACTACAAATAAACCTGGGACAGAATGGCTGTGACTATATGTCATGTTCTATGTCTCTAATCCGTCTTGAGCTGTGGGGTCTAAAGGTGAAATCATGTCGAAAATCAGCAAAATGGGGCTTAATTACGTGCCTAGCTGAAGTGTCTCATCTGCAGCTGGTTTGCAGAAGAATGAAAGTGATAAGCGGCTTGCCCGGTGCATCGGCTGTACTCTCGCCGCTCTTACTAACACTCTGAAATATTCATGTCGGAATTAATTTCCGAGGACCGGAGAGGAGGGAAATTGATTGTTTCTGGGTCTGAGCTTGGAATATTTGGATGAATTATACATGCCAGGGAAATTGTGAATGTGTGTGTGTGTGTGTGAGAGAGTCCAAGCTTTTTACAACAATCTGTCTGGGGCAAAATCTTGATTGAAGTGGATCAGTCTCAGATCAGACCGGTCAGTCATGGAAAACTGGTGTACATCCACTATGTAAATCCAGATCCTAATGGCCATGTTGTATAGTGCTCATTTTTCAAGGTGAATTTGCTCAAGTCAAATAAAGTCCCTAGTGATTCTCCCTGGCGGTTATGACAAATGGATACGAGCCCACATGCTGTCTTAATTGCTTCTCTTGTTTTTGTTGTTATTGTTATTGATTTATTTTTAAATATGCATCCTGATTAAAAACTCAGCTGATTTGATTCGATTTGAAGAAACATTATTATAGGCTGTGGTGCGTTGATGATGAACCGACTCCATGCTTGACTGCACTTGTATTTGTCCCTGAAGTCAAAAATTTACACACACACTATTAGATCCAGGAAAGACGCAGCTGTAATTTTAACATATTAAGAAATGGAAATGCTTGGTACAAATATCCAAACATATCCGAAAAGTACTTAGCCTCTTATGAAATATAATTATATTTTTCAGTCATCTCCATGTCAAATTGTGCCTGAGGAAGTAATTAGACTGATGGTAGTTTTAGGGGGAGTCAGGACCGAGTGCCTCTTCTAGGCTCAAACGTTTCCAAAATCCACTAAAAAAAATCCATCTATGCAAGCTGAACCTGGGTTCTGCATGTGTGTGTAGTGGTGTTGGGGGGTGTATAATTTGTGCAAGGGTGCAAAATCCCATCTGCACTCGTAAGAAAGCGTTTCGATTGTCCTGACCTTTCTGCTCGTCTCCTTTTTAACGACAAATTCGCACCCCCCCTATACAAGACTTCCCTTTACTCTGCCTAAATATACCAGACAATGAGCCCACCAGCCACACACACACTCACAACACACTCCCAAATCTGCGTGCTAGAAGAAGACTTGTGCGTCCTGGACCATACATGTACTATTACGTATTTATGTATATTCACAATGCCAAGATCAAGCGCGGTTGATGGTGGCGAGACCGAGCTGTCTGATTTGGGATTCTCTTTGTACTCAGATGGCTCAAGTGTCCTTTCATGCCTTTTTTTCACCCCGATTGAATATATTGATTGGACCGTAGTGAGGGATTTGAGATCTGAATACAGATAGTGCATGAAGAAGCAGTTTTAGCTGCATGGTCAGAGAGTGAGATGTTAGTTTCCAGAGCTGGGTTGTAAAACTTCAGATCTAGTCTAGGAAGAGGTACATCGAGGGTTGTTTAAAGGATGGTTAAGTCTTAAAGGAGTCGTATTAACCTTTTGTATTCCACAAAATTCATGACCGATGGAATCCACTTGCTGATGTATGAGATGCCTTTGGGATTTATAGAGTCATGGCTCCTGCCTCATACAGTGCTTGGTTGAGAGTCACTCTTTGCATGTTCTCAGGTTACATATCCCCTTCCATCCAAGGTCTAGTGTACACTGAAGTACCAGGAAAAACTGGTAGACCAGTCTAATACTTTGTAGGTCCCCCATGGGGCATGGACTCTGGATTCTGTAGGCAGTGAACACCATACTTCCTGCAGAACGGTCCACAATTCTGGTGTAGGATTTCTGTAGTGCACAGTGTGTTGCAAAGGATCCCAGATGTGTTCAATAATGTTGAGATCTTAGGTTTGAATGGCAAAACCTCAAACTCAGATAAATGTTCCTCTAACCATAATTTGGTGTTTCTAGATATGTGTGGTGGTGCATTGACCTTTGAAGAGGCCAAACCTGTCAGAGATGTAGATGAAAGTGAAGTGAAAGTGAACTATTTGCCTACTGTGTTTTGCACACAGGAATGTGACCTCCGCATTTAACCCATCCGTGCAGTGAAACACACGCACACCCGTGAACACTAGGGGGCAGTGTACACACTTGCCCGGAGCGGGGGGGGGGGGGGGTGCAGCCCC
>JAOVVF010000033.1:6442227-6465061 GCA_028565595.1 Duopalatinus emarginatus | reverse complement strand
TGCTCAAACATTTCATCTGGGTGTCAAAGAGAGGGCAAAGACTCGGAGAGAGAGAAAGAGACAGAGAGAGAGAGAGAGAGAGAGAGAGAGAGAGAACAAGTTCCGACGGCCCCTTTGTTCCCATGATCCCATTTCTCCCGGCGCTTTGAGGCTTCAGGCTCGGAAAAGTGAGACGGCATGCCGCACCGTTTTTAATTACAGGCAGACAAGTAGTGTCCTTAAATATTTGGAATCAGTATCTACCTTGTGGAGTAACCAAGTCATGGAATTTGTTCTAGCCAGAGCGAGAGAGCGAAAGCAAAGAAAGGAAATCTACTGTATTGCATTACTCTTGGCAGGCGCTGAGAGCCTGCATTAAAAACAAGACACTGTGAGACACTGAGTCTGCTCCTTGCCCTTGTCCACGTTCCATAAGCTGGCACTCTATCACAGGCCAGGAAAGGGCCACTGAGATGTAGTGAAACAGAGACAAAGATAGGAGAAATCCCTGTTGCGAGTACAGACAGACCGCTGGGGGATTTTGAGGAGAATAAATGTAGAGGGTCAAGTTGTGTAAACTAAAAAAAATAGCATCATTAAGCAATACATTTGGAATTATTCACTCAAGTGGCATCTGGAATTCAATGCACGCTGAAAGTATTTATGCTCGAGTTAATTTAAAACAGCTGGAAGACAGATGTATGGTGGTAGCTGCTCTTTTTCCATGATGCCACTTTCAGATATACACTGAAGTGCAAGAAAGGAAACTTGTACACCAGTCTTGGTAGGTCCCCCACAGGACATGGACTCCACAAGCTTGTGGCCATATATTCAGTCAACATACTTCCTGCAGAATGCTCCACACTTCGGATTGCTGCACGTTGTATGGCATGCCAGATGTGTTTGATAACATTGAGATCTGGTGACTTCTCATCTGAGACGTGTTGTGGTGCATCATCCTGTTGGAAGAGGCCAAACCTGTCAGAATGAAAGCAGGAGATGAACTGGTGTAACTCAGAAAGGAGGTACACATAGAGCTCGCCTGTCAGAGACGTTTGTAGATGTAACAAGGCTCCCATGGGAGGCCAGCTAAACAAACCCCAAACCATTATGGAGCCACCACCAATTTGTATCAGTTTCTGGCAGTGTAAGAACATAACTAGATATACTGTACTATAGTATAATAATGAAGGACAAATAAAAATCAGGCTCCTTTATTAGCTATGGCTTTTGTAATGAGATAAACACTAAGATGGCATGGATCATGTTGTAGGAATAAACACTGTGTTTATTGCACCATTGTAAGGAACATAACCCGCAACGACCCTGCTAGGCTCATTAAAAAGAACCCGACACTGTGGTAAACAAAGTCTTTGTTGGTGCCTTTAATGACTGTGACTGCGGTTCAGAGCCCAGAAATGGTCTTGGATGTTCAGGTAATTGGCTTTAAAATACAGGCTCTCCGTTGCACTGCCTGTTGGCATGTTAGTGCTAAGTGCCAAGGCCAGCCTAGATTACGCCTGTTAGTGATTGGTTGACCTTGTGCGTCAGTACTGCTACTTTTGAGGCACCATATAGCCAAATGTTTGTGAAGATCTGACCATCACACCGATACACTGGCCTTCACCACACAATTGTTCTTGTGTATGGAAATGCTCCTGTAAACAATGTGAAGACATGGTTTGCAATGGTTAGTTGGGGTGGAAGAAGTGCACCGAGCCCTGACCTCAACCCCATTGAACACCTTTGGGATGCAGAGTGCATCCTACATCAGGACCTGACTCCCTGAATGGGTGCTACCAAATGCTCCAAAATGTGGTGGGAAGTCTTCCTAGAAGACTGGAAGTTATAATAGCAGCAAAAAAACAGGGGGCAGGTGTAGGATTGTGGTTAAGGAACCAGACTTGTGACCGGATGGTCCCTGGGTTCCATCCTTACACCAGCAAGACATACCTGAAGTGCCCTTGAGCAAGGCACCTAACACCACAAACGGCTCTCAGGGTGCCATGGATAGGGTTGCCCAGTACTCTGGGTAAGTGTGTTCACTGCCACCCGTGTGTGTGTGTTTTACTGTACAGATGGGTTAATGTCCTCTGTGTGCAAGCCCGGTGGTCAACGAGTTACATATGTTAAAAGAGGGACTAAATCTTGAATGGGATGTTGAAACTGCACTTTTAAGTGGTATCCCTTTGATGGTGTACTGTATCCAAGGTTGTCTAAGAAGAGAGGACATAGGATGTCTGCAATGAGTCTCTGTCAGTTGTGTAAGTTTAGTAAGTCCTCCCTTGACTCTTTGTTGTAGAAGAATAGTAATAATAGACAGACCAGTATTTAAAATAATAGCATATTTTCCTATAGGAACTACTGTCTCCTTCATCCTTAGTTTTCCCGTGGCCTCATGCTGCTAGGTAACTCATCAGCGATCTTTCTTTTCATTCCCTTTTGCAAACAGCAAGTGCAGAAGAAAGGGGGGAAAAAAGCTAAATCCGTGCACAAATATTAGCCTGGAGTAACAAAGGCATTCCTGACTTGCACGTCACTCCCTGACTCGCTCCTGCATTCTACCCCCCCTTCTGCCCCAAACCTCCCACCAACAGCCTAGTCAATGACACCTCCGCTTAACACCCATTTCCTCTTCCAAGGTTTTTTTTTCTTTTGACAAAATGTTCCTTTCACTTACTGCTGTCTGTGGCATTCTTTCAACCTGTCATGCCGGGGCTTGCAAGCTTCCATGCTACCATTTTTGGATTATGAGAGTAGAGCAGGTAATTCTTCACTCACAGAATTGACTGTGGCGTTCTATTGTGTCCCAGAGTACACAGACAGGATTCCCACTAAGGAATGGGGGCGGGACCGCACAAACAGCCATGGCAAAAGGGAAGCGCTAATCTCCATTCTGATCTGTCACCTCTTGCCCCCTGGTTGAAATGTCATTCTCATTCGTGTCAGTGGCCTCTAGATGGAATGGTTAGACTTGCATCTGCCTGGAGTTCTGTTTGCTTGGAGACGCTTGGAGGTAGAGTGGTTAGTGGTTGTTTGAAGTCTGAAGATGTCCACAAGGAAGCTTCAATGGAGTTCTTGTTACCTCCTAGGCACTGCTATTTTCTCAGTAAACACCACTGTCCACACAGCAATGTCAAGCCTCCAGAAGGTGAAAACTGACTTTTGTACTGACACATCGGGTTGTAAATATATGTCTAGAAAACAGATAGTCCCCCCAAGGCCCCATAACCAGTGAGAGGATTAATTAGTGGTCTGCTAGAAACATCTTTTTTTTTCTCAAGCCTGTTTGACACAGTGCACCTCTGAACCTACCTAGCCATTACCTGGAAGAACTGAAAGTGAGGACGCAAATGTCAGAATCAGGTGTACTGGACATTGTGTCAAGTCCTAATGTTTTCTTCGGTTTCCTCCCTACATAATTGCCTACCCTCTCTATCCCTGAAGTTGAAGTGGGCAGTAGACTCGAGACCAGTATGTACCTGGTTCGATCCCTGCAACCGCCAAGACTCCCTTGAAATGCTCTTCGGCAAGGCACCTTAACGCCCTACTGCTCCCTAGTCACTGTAGACAGGGGCTACCCAATGCTCCTGCCTTCTTGTGCGTGTTCACTAGTGTGTTCACTAGTGTAGTAGTTGGTGTGGTACAGTGGTAACATCACTGGGCTCCCATGTGAGAGACCAGGGTTCGATTCCCGATCTGGGCAGCCAGACTGTGCTACACCAATAAGGGTCCTTGGGCAACCTGTAATACTAATAACATACTAATAATCTGGATAAGAGCGTCTGCCAAATTCCATAAATGTAAATGTGTATAGTGTGTGGGTCAAATATGGAGTGTGTATAGTGTGTGGGTCAAATACGGAGGTTAATTCCACTGCACAGTGGTCAAAAGAGTTGTTCAGGTTCACTTCCTTCTCAACTTCTGGCCATCTTAAAGTAAAAGTAAATCAGTAAATTCTAAGTTGTGAAGTGATGTCTGGCAACAGGGACATGATTATCAGCAACCTTAACGACAATAATTACCCAATGTTGGTAAGTAAGAAAGCAGCCCATATGCTGGCGACAGTATCGATGCTGTATATCCATAGGTTCAAAGTCCATAAATATGGAAAGTCGGTTAAAAGTCCGTGCAGCTGCTTAAATAGTACTGGTTGCATTCTGTTTTGATTTTACCATCTGGACCATCAGGAAAACCCTGTGCATTACTCTAGTGAAAGCTATTTTTTTCTTATTATCCCTAATCCCCCTTGAAACAATGATGTCAGCCTGTCTACATTTTTAATATATATATTTCTGCTTTTTGGAATAAGCAGTGTAGTTCCAGCTATGCCTTCACGGTGTCCTATAGTCTCAGCTTGTATCTTTATTAGCCTTTGTCCCGGCATCACCGCTACCCCCGCCCACCATTCTGTGGTTGTTGGCTTTAATTTCATGCACCCTTGCTCTGGCAGTTACTTCCTCTGGAAATGCCAGCCTTGTGAGATGACACACAACTCCAGAGGGTCCCTGTGTTGCCCAGGCCACCCGGTGTTGGCATCCAGTGAAACTGTCTGGCCTGAAATGAGCTGCTTTAACTTTGCTCAGCCCACACGTATTTAAGAGAAATTTATGTGCTCCCACACACACATACCTAGAAATGGAGTATACCTTAACAAGGAGCTCACTGACTATTTACAGTCAAAGAAACCACTTGGGTTCACTTGAGTTTATGTGTCAGACACGGTGAATGGTCACTTGCAAATAAGCTAGACTGACATTTGTAAGGCCTTGAAGTGGTCAGCTGTGGTTACACTCCCAAATCAAGAAGAGTTGATGAATTTTTTGTAGCAGCATGATTTTGCCTATAGTTTAAAAGTACAATGTGTAAACCTGTGATAGAAGGACATAGACTCCCATCCCCATGTCTGCTTGGAGGACTGAAAAAAAAAGTCCATTTGCGACATTAAAGCTTCATTACCTCTCTTTGCAGTTGAGGCTGCCGCAGTCCAGGAACTGCTTTCTGGCCCGAGGGCTCGAGACTACCCCTACGATCGTTGCTGCTCCAGGAGTTCATTAACCGTGACAACCCTTATTCCTTTTCAACTGTCATTTCCAACCCCCTGCCAAAAATAAGAAACCTGCCTAATGGCCTCCAAAATGAGAAAAGGGGCCAGTAATCAGAAAGGAAATCAATTAGGAAAAGAGGCGAATGTCTGTATTCACATACATGTCTGCAGAACCCAGGGCTCTTGTGTGTATTAAAATAGTGGCAACCCACAGATCTCAGTTAGGACCATGTAAAAACCTAGTAAACATAATTAGTCTTGCCACAACTGCAATCCTGAGCTGCCCTCAAACGTGGTTTCCCTGCCTGAAGTTTTCATCACTCTCTCGCTCTCTTTTTTATAGAGTGCTTGATTGTGGAATTTGTAGCCAGAAGGAGAAAGTGTGATTATTATATTGAGGTACTGAAAAGGCATATATTTATATATATATATATATAATGTGTGTGTGAGAGAGAGAGAACAGGGTTCAGATAGAGGTCGGGTCTTACCACTGGCAAGAGATCTATAGTCGGGATGTAACATGAGTTTTACCCATTTTTATTGTGCTAATACATTAGCAACAATACTAACATTCTGTGTCATACAAGAAAAGAGCTCCTAGATGGGAAAGAAGTCATTGGGTTGGAATGGCTCTTTTTAACCCTGATTGCCTGACCAGACAGGTCATCTTTATAGTCAAAATCAGAATCACTTTGATTTATAGGTTTATGGGTTTTTTGACTACAGAGTGGTTTTTACAGTCTAATTAAAAATTCCTTTTGCTACTCTCCTGAAGTTTTTTTTTTTTTTTTTTAAACACGGCATTGCACAAATGCAAATATGCCATATATGTGGGAGAGTGGTTGAGTTTGACCTCCTAGCTTTCTCCTTTTTGCTGAAAGAGACAGAGGTTTTGTTTGTCTGGAGGGGAAGTTTGCCTTTCTCGCCCTTACCCGTCTTTTCGAGATGGTGATGATGGAGAGCGCTCGAGCAAAGCAAGTGAGAGAGGGATTTATGACCTCTGGAGAACAAAGTAAATATGAGAGACCAGCTATTGTTGCCCTGCGCCCCCCATTGTTGCCCCGCAGCTCTCTTCCCACTGCTGCACAGCTGGGACCAAAATCCTATTGTTCCTACACCCCCCAATATACACACAGACACACATACACACTCCCCCAATGGCTTAGTCACAGCTCCAGCTGGGTACCTTTGGTCTCCTAGCAACCTCCACCTCAGCAATTTGACTTGAGGCACCTCTGGCTAGGAATCTTTATTGATTCAGAGAGCCTCCAGACATTCTGTATTATAACGCTCTGTGATGGGCCTGGATGTGTTTGCTAGGAAGCGTCTTTAAGACCTTTTTCTGTTTCCCTGAGACAGTCTCGAATATGCCATGTGTATATTTCAGCCTTGTTAGTTTAATGTCACCAGTTAGGACTAGGTTGCTGAGCATTTTGGTGAGAGATGGTTCCCAGGATCCATTGCACCAAGGGACAGATGATCTACATCAGCAGAAGACCACACTTCTTTCTCGTCCTGTCAGCTATCTAAGAATCTAAGTCTACAGTAGCCAAGGGATCGCCTGAACCAGCTGAAGCTTGGGAAAATAGTCTGATTAGTGTAACTTCTGCTGGTGAGGTCAGGATTTGGACCTGTCTTTTGTGAGCAGTTCAGGCTGGTAGTGGTGGGAATGATTTCTTTGCATCTGATACCATTGACCATTGCCCATTTTTTGGATGTATCCCCTTGCATGTATCCCCTTTGCCGCAATTTAACAATCTGATAACTGCTAAATACAGAAAGATAATGCAATGTTTTACAAAGCACACATCATCACAATCTAGGTCCATGGACATGATGACAAGTTCAGTGTCCTGCAATGGCCTTCTGTGTCACCAGATCTGAATCCAGGGTTACCTGGTCTACCTTTAATAATAAACCACTCTTGGACCACTCTGTAGTGGTCCCGCCTTTTGACCCATCCACATACTAGAGGGTTCTAAGCAACATGCCCAGAGCAAAGGGTGGCCCCATCCAAGGTGTGCTAGGAGCATTTGCAGGTTAAGTGCCCCACTCAAGGGCACTTCAGTCAAGTCGTATCAATTGCAGGAAATCAAACTGGAATACAGTAGTCTAGTTTAGAATACCTCATGGTGTGATGTGCTGTTTTTTTTTTGTTTTTTTTTTAAAGCTGCACACGAACACACACTTGTCCTTTAGTATATATTACGATCAATGAACATATATAGTCATCTCTTATTACGCTGAAAGTGTTTACGTAACACTCCAAAGTACAGAGGGTGTATTATATTATATCTCTAATTCCAAACATGATCCTACATCAGACTCCTACATTAGTACTTGAACACTGGCTCAGAAAAACTGGTAGACCAGTCTAATACCTGGTAGGCCCCCCATGGCAAGCTTGTGGACCTATTCTGTAGGTAATAAACACCATACTTCCTGCAGAATGCTCAACAATTCTGTTGTATTCCGAGGTGTAGGATTTCTGTATTCCACAGCTAACATACACTGCATGGTATCCCAGATGTATTCCTCAACATTGAGATCTGGTGACCCAAACTAGAGAAACACAGATGAGTGTTTCTCTTAGTATAAGTCAGCATGTGCTGGTGTGGCGGTGAATGCAGGAGATGAATGGGTGTAGGCACACATAGCATTTACCTCTCAGAGACGTTTGTAGCTGTAGCAAGGATCGTACAAAATTTCTTGCTAAACCAACAAAAAATGGAAAAATTCTGGAGGTTTTTGCTGAGTCGTGCATTTACAAATTTGCGCTGGACGACAGCACATGCATGGATTTATAGCTGACTCTTACAGAGACCAAACTGTTCACTTAATTAAAGGAGCATCATTTGTCACACTGTTATTGACAGTGAGAACGTGTGTTGCAACAGGACGCTTCATTCGTGCCGCAGCTGGAGATGATTATCTGACCTAGAGACAGAACACGTGAGCCAGGTATTGAAAGAAAGTGGTCAAAGCTGAGTCGGAAAGACTTAGCAAGAGATGAGTGAGTCCTGTGATTGCCTTCCAGCTCCTTTTGTTTATTCAAAGCCCGTTCTTACCACGGCCGTTGAATAGGGGCGAGCACAAAAGCCGCACATTGTTTCACCTAGAAGAATGAGAGGCACTCGGACTGTTGACTTTTCGTTATTGTTCAGTCTAAAGCTGCAAAATTGATTGTAAGTCGCAACCTGGGTCTTAATTATACCTAAATCAATAGGAATTCAGCCTGACAACACGCTCCATTGGTATTGGCAGAGTAGAGTGTGTTGAAGGTGATTTAGAGGAAGGTGTATAGGATTGTTGTTCCCAGTGCGATAGTGCTAACATACAATGAAGTGCCAGAAAAAAATAGTACCGTAAAGAAAAACCTGCTACAGGGAACACAAGACAGCAATGAAGGCAATGAACTGTAGGCAATGAACACCATACTTCCTTCACAATAGTCCACAATTCTGAGATCTGGTGACTTAGATAAAAATTCAGATGAGTAATAATTTGGTGTCCCTAGGCGTGTGTGGCAGCGCATTGTCCTGCTGGACGAGGTCAATCGAATGCAGGACATAAACAGGTGCAACTAGCCATAAAGCACCATAATGTTCACCTGAGTTGTTTGTAGATGTACCAGGGGTCCTATGGAATCAAACCGTATGCCATTATGAAGCTTCCGTAGATGTCTACCTCTTTCTATGTAGGCACTGGGCACTGGTAGCTCAGTGGTTAAGACGCTGGACTTCTGATCAGAAGATTGGGGTTCAAATCCCACCACCACCAAGCTGCCAATATTGGGCCCTTGAGCAAGGCCCTTGACCCTCAACTGCTTAGTTGTATAAATGTGAAAAAATGGATAAGAGCGTCTGCCAAATGCCGTAAAATGTAAAAAGTATGTGCACTGGTGGAGGCAAGCAATGACGTACATAGTTGGCGTTGTTGTGTATTATTGTGTTCATTTGAATCAGTTTTTCAGGTATATTTAATTGTGTATCTATATGGTGTTTTTATCATCATAACGGGAAAGTGGGGGAGTATTTTATTAGTTACCTTATACGTTTGAGTGAAGTTCATATTAATTAGCTTATTACCTTACATACTTACCGTTAACTCTTTATTCAGTTCAATTCTATTCTTAGCGTTTAACAAACGATTGCAGAAATGATCGCTTTCTCTAGTGGTCTAGTAATGGACGCGCTGATGCCATTTAGTTTCAGACAAACTGACGAAAATGTTTCTCAGCTGCACTATGTGGCCACAAATAGGAGCTAAACCTGGCCAAGCACTAAAGTGCTCTAATGGGGTAATGGACTATTAGTCTGCACTACAGTTACACCTCTCTGTTCCCCTATTTCTCTTTCTCGCCCTCTCTGTTTCTCTTTCTCGCTTGCTTTTACTCTTTCTAGCAGGTATCCTCTGCATCAAGAACACACACATACAGACACATCCCATTCTGAGACAAATCAATCAGTGCAACCTGAGCTTAGTAAATTCTATTTGTCAACTTTCGCCTCCCGACTGCCAATGCCTGAGTCTCAGCTGGAAGTCAGTAGGGTGTATTTAAAGACTTTTACACCTAGAGGTTCGCTAATTGAGCCAACACCTCCAGACAAGTGGGATATTTTTGGCAGTGCAACAGTAATTCGGGTAGTAAAGATGACACGCGAGAACAATACACTTAAGAACGGTTGAATATGTTTAATATATAGCGTGATACTTTCTCTAGTGTTTTTTTTTTTTTTTTAGACTGCGTATCGAAGCGGTTCCGGATACCCTTCTGTCTAGTCACGTAATAAGCAAGATCATGCGAGATGTTTGTGTACATCCACCCTAAGTGTTGACCCAGATAAAAGTGAGTCTGAGGGAGTTCAGTGCCCCTTCCTTCCAGATCCAAAAACAAGATAATTCAGCTTAATGAGTCCTTTCCTGCTGCCTGCTCACAAATTAAAATAAATATAAGAAATGGCTTGGCTTGGAAGACATGAAAATCTGGATGCTTCACTGTAACCGAACGCCCCAAACCTTGAGTTAGATTTAAAATGTGGCGAGGATATTAAAATAAGACATTCCTCGGAGTTAGGGACTTTCTTCTTCTTCTTCCTTATAATATACACATTCAGTCTATTACATGTAAAAATGGTTCTTTAAGTCACCAGTCCTGACTTTCTTAAACAGAACATGCTTTTCTTAAATGTAAACTGCCAGGCTCTGTGATATTTAAGCAACACCCTCCTCCTCATGCACCCACACCCAATATACATGATCCGAGAGTTCAAGTTAGTACGACGGTGAATCGACTGGAAACCATAATTTCACTGGCTGCACACACAACTGGTCCAATGTATTTTTTAATGGAGCACTCATAAACAACTGGAACGTTTACACTGTGGTTAAGAAACCAGTCTTGGTTCCTGGTTTGATCCACACAACCAACATGGCACAACTAAAGTGCTCTTGAGAAATGCTGCTAACCCCTAACTTCTCCCTGCCGTGGATAGAGGCTGCTAACCATTCTGTGTGTGTGTGTGTGTGTGACTGCATTAATGAGATATCCCCATACCACAGCAACACAAACCCCATACCATTATGGAGCCACCACCAGCCTGTGTATTTTACATACCATTACTGTATCATTCTGTGTATACCTAAAATACCATTTTAGATGTTGTTATTAGTAAAGACTGACATTTACAATAAATAAATGATAAGGCTGGTTAAATTTAGCTATTGCTAATGCTAATTGAGCCAACTATTTTTCATTTATCAGACATGATCCAGGAATATAAGTCGGTTTATGAGACAGGAAATCGGAAGCAAATGTCCTGAAGACATATGGGTTGTTTTTTTGCCTGCATTGCTCTAGTCTGTAATGCCATATTTCAACAGCTTTCCGCAGATATTCACTGTTTGTGTGGGTTTAAGCTATAGAGCGGTGGCTTGAATGAATTAGGACCATCTGTAGTGCTTACTCCTAAAGGCAGGCGTTTGGTGAAAGACGGGCTGCTGAGATATGAGTCCTACTTGCTTTGTCTCTGGAAATAATGAAATAAATAATGGACTGGCAATAACGGGGCCTTATGGCAGAGAAAATTATGACCCATGCACGTATATGTCCTCCAGTAACCCCCTTCAAGGAGCGTAGGAGTTAGTTTTGAGGTTCCACAGACCACACACATTCCAAAACTCGAGACCTAAGAGCTGACACAGGAACCCGTCCTCCTTTTTTTGGCTGTCCTGAAAATGTTAAGGTCTTCCTTTTGTCTGTTTTCTTTTAATCCTTCATTTTGAACACCTTCTCTTTGTTTTCGTCTCATCTCACAACCATCCACAACTTCTACCTGGCGCTTCTAAACCTTTGCACTGTTTTTTTTTTCTTACTTCTTAAGCACTTTTCTTAAGTCATTTTTCATCCCCTAGCATTCAGTCTGGTTTTATAGGAGTGACGGATGTGGATGTGCCATCGCGCTGGAAGATGGATGGTGTGCGGCGCTCTGAGAGTTCCTTATTGGCTCATTATTAGGGAGTTAGAGTGCATCAGAAAGCTTGCTGTCAAAATGCTGAGGTATTTATTGATTCTCGGAGAGATTTGCAGTCAGGGGCTGCTGGTTCTCCTGCTAACAACTTCTTCGTCTTGGTTTCATCTCGTTCCCAATGATTCTCTCTCTCCCTTTCTCTCTCTTTTATTTGATTTCGTTTCACCTTTCTCGCCTTTGTTTCTCAGCTTTTCTAACGTTGGGGGTTTTCACACTTGAATCTTGGAGGATTCGCACACTCTACCCGGTTGCACTGCACGGTATTAGGTTTACTCTGCACAAGTCTATCTCGACTTAAACGTGTGGTTAATTAAGACTCTGGTATAATTATATTCTGTTTCAAATCGAACAACTTATAGCTCTGGAAGGGAATCTAGTGACTCGAGTATAATTGAACCCTTGCTCGGGTTTTGAACAGGATTTTATACATTAGAAATAGCTTGTGTTTGCCTTTAAAACTTTGCTTGGCCTTACATTTACATTTATGGCTCTTGTTGAGGGCGACTTAAAAAAAAGTTCTTAGTCATTAACTTGGAATATCCCAGTATAAATACAGTACCCAGTATAAAACTTACCAAAGGTCCTAAAACCTGAAAGCACTCCTCCACACAAGTGACTCCGCTGTATAGTCACCCAGTAGGAGATCATTTTACCACCTTGGTTCCAATTCAGGGAACAGTCTGGATGGTTGCCTCCCATGTGTCTCGGATGATGGAGGGTCAAGCCGAGCTGTACTTGAAGCACAAAGGGCTCTGGGTATGCATCTGTCTTTGACCACTGCCTTGACCTATCTTATCTTGGCAGTCTGTTTTAATCATATTCTCCACCTGGCTCTAGTCCCTCAGTGTTTCAGCTGGCTCATCAGTGAGCCAGGACTAAAGTTTCTGTGTCTGTTGTTGAGTTATACATGTTGTTTTTCCTATTTCTTACATATCTATTGTTATTGTACACTGTCTATTAGTGGCTTATTAGATAAATTGCCATTATAATATTATCATAATCAACATCAACCCTTATCGACATACTGTCCAGCTGGATGCTTTGCATAGGATGGGGCTAACGCTACGCTCAGCACAGTAGGCTTATTTATTTAAATACAGTCTTTTTCCACCTCGCTATTTGTTTCTATGCAATTTTGGTGTTTGATGAAGCAAATAAAGGGGTAGGAGTGTGTTGGACCCTGTCATTCTATTAACAGCTTTTCACACCTCATTTGGGCAAGTAATGACTAACTAATTACAAGCCACTGTTCAAACAGCAGCCAAGCGTCATCAGATCAGCACTTTTTCTTTTATTTTCCTATCCTCATGTACATGATATGATGATGATGATGATGATATAACATTTAGTAATAATTTTCCAGTAGACAAATGCACATGACTATTTGATATCAGCAGCAGGTCGATCGTAGGAATGTGTGGAGAGCAATAGTTTTATTCCTCTAACGTCCCTATTTATAAGACACTCAGGTCTTTAAAAGCAACTGATGCTTTTATACCTGCTTAAAGCACTGCAAATGGCAGCCGAGAACAAAGTCAGAGTAGAGCTAAATTGCTCAGCGTTTCCTGAGATAATTGGGTTATTTGCTTTCCTTTGTGGGATGAGAAAGAGAGAGGCAGGTATGCGGGGAGTGAAAGATAAAGATGTGAGAAGTAGAAAGATAGAGGAAAGTAGACTAATGGAACTAGGAGCCGGTTACTGGTAAACCAGGGAAAATCCAGTATGGGCAGTAATGACTCCAAGAACAGAAAGTAAATGTGTCTGTATTATACACTAGAGAAACCCAACAACTTTACAAAGACACTGGAAATATGTTTCAACTACAGAATTAGTTTCATTAGATGTGCTATTCATTATATATTATGCTTACTGCAACTGATACCAGTTTGAAATAATAAAGTTCAATCAGACAAAACTCGAAAAAAAAGAAGCAACACAATCAATTTTCTTATCATTACGTTTTCAAATACATATTTAGTGTTGTATCAGAGTGTCTAGATGTGTAGGAAATGTTAAACTTAATTATTTCTATGACGTTTTTTATTACGTTTCCTGATTTTCTTTCCAAATTGCTTTACAAGTTAACTATAAATATCACTACTAAATATATAGTCCAAGGGTCAATTTTAGGAATTTTTTCTTATAGGTTAAACAGCAAGCTGGTACTCTGATAAAGTTTCCCAGCAAGTAAGTGTAGCAGGTCGGTATAACGACACCATTAGCTTCTGTTGACTTTAATGCGGCAAAATTCCTTTTATTTTAGGAAATGATGATGGAATGATTTATTATATTGATGTTTATGTTGTAATGTTGACTAGTTAATTACATTTAAAGACTTATATTTATTAAATTTAAGTCATGTGAGATTTGTTTGTCACAAGTTGCTGCAAAAGGTTTTATTGACTCTATACAATTAAAAAGTTTTAATTTTTTTTAAAAAAAGTTTCTATTAAGGGGAGAAAAAAAACCATTTTATCTTGTTTAATTTGATAAAATGCCTTTTTTTCCAACAAAGCTGTATAATACTATCTATCTGCTAGTGATATGAATTTAAACATGGACTTAATATCACTTAAATTGGCCTCTGATATGGAGGGCGATGATGTGTTAGGGGAGGACTCTTATTTTGGGCATATTCATAATATTTTACCACACAGTCCATCCTGTGTGTCATCATATTATATCCAAGTGCCCTCACCAAATATCTGTGTCCTTATTTATTTATTTATTGTGAAGGAAAGCAGGACAGCTCTTCAGTGCCGACACAATGTTGTTAATCGCAGGGAGACGCATGTCCATAGAGACAAAAACGGACAATAAACACTAAATATATGACATAAAAAAATTGGAACCTGATTGATCTAGGGTGCATTTGAAGAACCTTCACAGACAGACCAAAGAGAAAGTCCGTCTTTGGAACCTTACAATACCAAGATGGCGAGTTGATGTCTTCTTAAGTTCAAACATGCAATACCTGAATGTAGCATCTTAGCACTGATGATGCAGTGGCTCCAGAAAGGATTGTCTCCATTGTGTTAACTATATTTGCCTCCTGAGGTCGCTTATCCACATAATAGCATAACAATTTCACAAGCTTTAGTGTTTTCCCATCATGTCTGAGTGCTCCAGACACCATAATCTATATTGCGGATAGGTAACCAATGATTACTGATATGTCACTGATCCCTGAGGATCCCTAAGAAGGTGTTGTCTGGCATAGTCTGGTATGTCTTAAACTTATAATACCTTGTGATCTACACTTAATTAATGTGGATCAATGAGGCTCTTGCAAAAAAACATTCCTAATCAAGACGTTTAGGATTAAAGTATGGCTTTGAAGCATGTTCTTATTATGATAATGATGCTATTAACAGAGGGTCTGTAAAGCTCAGTGTGTTTAGAGTGCTCTTTTCTATAGGCATGTTGGTTTAGAATATCCGTTCTCTTATAACTACATTTCTTAAGCAGGATTTTGTAGAATCACACACACACACACTGTCTGGCCAAAAATAGTCAGACACTCTAATATTTTGTTGGACCGCTCTGATTGTGGCATGCATTCATTGGGGCATTGTTTAGACAACCTTTTTTTTTTCATCCAGACTGGTCTGTCTGTCCATTGACTGAGATTTTATTACTGATTAAAGCATCAACCACGCTGTAAAGTCTTCTCCAGCACATCCCAAAGACATGAAAATGATTGCTCATGTTTCCTGAAAGTTGGACACAATGAAGTTGTTGTCCTGGAACATGTCTCTACTATAGGGGAAGCTAAGGCCAGTGGTATTCAGGTGGTCAGCTGACTTTATTTTATTCCCATATAGCATTACTGGTCCTCGACCTGTCCAATTAAAGCAACCCCAGATCATACCACTGCCTTCAGAGACTCCAGATCCAAAATGAATACTATTGATGATCTTTTTTACAATAGCACCTAAGTGGGATTTATAGTGCATAGCATGTAAACAGTAAGTATTCAAAGTTGATGTGTTGGAAGCAGGAAAAATAGGTGAGTATCAGGATGGTGCAATAAAAGAATGTGGCCTAGTTTGATGAATACCTAGGGAAGAGATGGCACCAGGATGCACTATGTTTTGCTGGAAACATCTCAAGTCCTGGTATTCATGTGGTATGTTACATTGACATGTACCACCTATCTAAACATTGCTGCAGACCAATTCATGGCAACAGTATACTCTAATAGCAGTGGCCTCTTTCAGAAGGATATTAAAACAATTGCTCAGGAATGGTTTGCAGAACCATGGTTCAATGTGTTGATTTGCCCTTCAAATTCCGATCGAGCATTGGTGGGATGTGCAGGAAAACAAGTATGATCCATAGAGGCTCCACCTTGCAATTCTATATGTTATATATAAGATCTGGCTATTATCTTATAAGGTCTGTATTACTTTATGCTTCGCTCAGAAGTGATAAACATATTAAAGGTATCTCGTAATATCTAATTTACAGTGCATACGCTTTAGTCACTATGGGCTATGAAAAAGATGGCATATAGATGGCAATGGCATAAAGAGCATTATAAAGGCATCAGCTTAAATGATGGCGTACAATACCCTGCATTCCCAGTACATTTAAGGACAGCTCTTGATTTCTCACTTGCACATAAACACACCTGTAATCAGCTGCAAGAGGGTGGAGAAGCACAAAGTGTTCAGTGCTGTGACTTATTATTATTGGCGCATATTATAATTAGGCTGACCTATATTTGGAACTGTGTGTACTCTGAAATTTAGGCCCAGTGACACTACAACACTATGTAGTGTTATGAAGCTAGCTGGTACACCAGATTCAGAAATAATGAGTATAGGAACTATTACAAAGTCTTTTTCTAAGAGGAATGGGTTGCCTTTACTAATTGCATCAGATAATTGAGTTTACAGAGATGTGTGTGTGTGTGTGTGTGTGTGTGTGTGTGTGTGTGTGTGTGTGTGTGTGTGTGTGAGTGTGTGTGTGTTCAGACAGTTCCACACGGCAGCTACTGCTGTTATCACTGTAACTGTAACTTAACGCTGTCTGTTTCCACCGTCCATAGCTGGGGGATCTGATAACCAATAAGGCCCTGAGTCTGGCAGGACAGAACGCGGCTCCCAGCTCCAATTAGTTCTGCTTGGTTTGTGGCCACAGACCACGTCTTCAACCTTTGGGCATGCCAGCTGGACCAGTGAAGCAGAATCCAGGCACCAAATTTTGAATACAGAATGTACATTAAGCCAACTTCAGTAAGCCAAGAAGAAGATGAGAGCATTTACTGGGCTGTATTAGGAAATAAATAAATAATTGAATAAATAAATAAAAACAACAACAACAATAATAATAATAATAATAATAATGGGTAAGGTGATAATAGAGTTATAACACACAATGTTTTATTGCTTTTATTCAACAGTTCACATAATTAAAAATATAAGAAATAAATAAATTGAGCCACGGGTATAGCATTAAATATTTAGTAGTAGTAGTGACTCTTTATAACAAATTATAGTATCTCAACAAGCAGCTTATTGCTACATCACAGTAACAAACTCCACTCACTCACTGTACAGCCTGCAGCTCATTCTCCAGCTTCCTGAACAGACCAGCACATTCAACTCCATTTCTCAATTTCTCCAAATTCTACAAATTCACTTTCTTGTCTGTTTAAAAAAAGTCACATGCACACATACATTAAAGTGCCAGAAAAACTGGTCCATTGGTCTAATACATGGTAGGCTCTGCACGGCCTGACTCCACAGGCATGTGAAAATATTCTTTAGGTAATGAACAGCATACTTCCTATAGAACGGTCCACAATTCTGTTGTATGAGGTGTAGTATTTGTATGTTCCACAGCATGTTGCATGGCGCCCCAGATGTGTTTGATAACATTGAAATCTGGTGAGTGGTGGCACATTGTTTTAGATGACTTACATTTATATTAATTACATTAATATAAATCCTTAAAGGTAATTAAATTGTTACATTTGGATCAATTGGATCTTAATTACAACATAAACATAAATTTATTCAATTCCTCCATCTTTTTTTTTTATTTCCTAAACGCCAAACCCATCAGAATGAATGCACGACATGAACTGGTGTAACTTGTCAGAAAGAAGGCACACACAGCCCTCACATATTAGAGACGTTTGTAGATGTACCAGGGGTCACATAAAAAGCCAGCCAAAAAAAAACCGACGAAATATTTTTTGTAAAGTATCAGCAGGGTCAGTAGTTAAAAGTCGACTGGAAAGCAGAAGTCATTTAAAGCAGCCTTTATTTCCCTGAACTCAGCACCACATTCAAATCATCCCATAAATACAAAAACATAACAAAGCAATGCGTTTATTTTCAGCCATTTCCCCCCCAGATAGCTATCTGCAATCATGTTCATTCCTGGAGGTTAATGATTCAGGTTCTTATTCAGCCCTTCTATGAATATGGCGCTTCATGGGAACATGTTTAGTCATTTACTCATCACAATGTCATGCAGAGATATATGCTTAGCTGTCATCCTTTGGTTTGCTGTGTGACTCTCGCACAGCTCAACATTAACATACACAGTGAATCATCACTGCGGCAGAAGACCCACCACTAACTCACCACCAACTATGTCAAGTCATGCTTAACCCATAGCACTGCCTCTTATAAACATGTGGACTTAAAGAATTTAAAGCGTCTGTAAGCACTGTTAGCTTTTCTTTGTGGTTTTTTTCCAAACTTAGCCATCACGTCTTCACTCCTACTTCAACCAATAGTTACTCGATTACACACGGACAAAGCATGTGCGTGTAAAATCACTAGAGAAAGGAAAGCAGCCGCATTTGTCATCCTCAGCGTTCTCATTATCTCTTTCCAAGGCGCACAATTAGCCCCCTGCTTAACACCAGTTCATAATCCACTCAAACTAACACAATCATAGCTCGCTAATGCTTTACCAAGGACTTCACCGATCACGTTAGCGCGCTAACAGGATTTACGATGCCGATTTGCAGCTTGTCTCTCTTTATCAGCTTTTTACAATTTGCGCTTCAGACTAGAAACTGCATCTAGAAACACAGAACAGTAATAAATTACCGCTGTTCCTGTTACTTCGGCTTTACTCATTATGCTGTCTTGAACTTCAGGTCACTCTTGCTTTCTGTTCTTTTTTTTTTTCCGGATAGATAAAAGAGTGCAATTAGGAGTCAGACATCAGTGATGTGTGGAAAAAAAAGAAATGTAGCTGATTAAAAAAGCATGTCAATCTAATTATCAGCACAACAGGGCATCGAATACTAGGCTCTGTTAGTGGAATCGCGGTCTGCTTTTGTGTTAATGCTTGTGAACGTGAATGTGTATCAACCCGTTTCTCACTTTTGAGTTCACTTTTGACTGTTCATATGTCTGAACATTAACAAACGGTTACAAAACTGTTGTTTTCTTTGCCGAATGACAGTCAGAAAGTTGGATAATTGGGTGTCCGGCAAAGCTGCCCTTTGTACAGCGTCGCCTTTCTGAATCATCAGTTTGCACAGGCATCATTATTATACCGCAGTATGACATGTTGTGTAATAATAACATAGACGTACAGCAATACATACGTGGACACAATGGTAATTAGTAGTGCTATTAAGAGCTGGACCGATACCGCACCATTTATAGCTGACACCGATCAAGCAAGGATGGGTATGGATCCCACTTTTAACTAGCGCAAGCGAGATATGAAACATGGTCTAAACTGGTTTATTACTATTTATAATGAACTCGAACTGCTTCTGCAACAGCAGGAAAGCAGGCCTTATTGCTGAGTCACATAAAGTAAGAAAATTGCCAGGCCTGCTGTTTCAGTCCCTTAGTCAAAAGCTACAGTGTCTCTATTTCCATCTAGCATTTCAGCTATAAACTGCAGGGTTTTATTTTTTAGTTAAAATGCTAGATGGAAATACAGAAATGGGTTCATGCTGGGCATGCTAGTGAAACATGGCTCATTTGTTTCACACCACTGATCAACTCTCAGGATCAGCTTAGTTAGGGAAATATTGGCAGATCACCAATATTATATTTGGGTTAAAAATCGGCTAATGATACACATCTGATCGATCCTAGTCTCTAACAACCTATTTGTGCCGTACCTAACCTCACACTTGTCTTTGAATTTTGCTCTTAGGTTATGTTTTCAGCTTTGATTGGGTGAGAGAGAAAGAGAGAGAGAGAAAGAGAAAGAGTAATGTGGGTAGACTGCGATAAATGGAAATGCCTTTTACTCTGTATATTGATAATGTTGGTGACACTCAAGGGTTAACTGGCATTGGCAGCCGTGGCTGGGAACCGGTAATGGAACCGGCCTCATGACTGGAAGGTCCCAGGTTCGATCCCTGCATGGGGCACAACGCGACTGAGGTGCCCTTGAGCAAGGCACCTAACTCCTGTAACTGCTCCCAAGGCACCATGGTTTGGGGCTGCCCTCCGCAGTTGCGGGGGGTCGTTTCTTGTCAGTATAGGGGATCGAACCAGGCAACCTTCCGGTCTCAAGGCTGGTTCTCGAACCTTGAGCCATGGCTACATCAAGACTAACCATGAAACCTGGACAACATTAGTGGCAATATCTATGCCTTATGATGGCTTTTAAATGGTAGAGCTACTGTATTTTTTTGCTGGATGACTTGCTTATGAACACAGCATGACCCCTTGTGTCATCGCTTATTTGTTTTAAGGGCAGAATCTTCGCAGGTATTACATTTAGCAATGGTCTTACAATTTTGTCTTGTCATCTATTTCACTAATTAGATGAAAGACCAGACAAGCACATTTTTAGACTCAATTTTAATGGGTTTATTATTCATGGATTATGGTAATTGCTCTGGGTAAAGGTTGGTAATAAGGCAAAAAAAAAGTCGATTCTGTGGGAAAGCATGTGCATTGGTTTGTTTGGCGTCGAGAGTGTGGGGCATGGTAACTACCCCTACTCTGAAAGTGTTGAGCTCCCCATTGAACCTCGCAACAAAAGCTCACACTAATTAGCCTCATTGGGTTTGTTCCCTCTCTTCTCCCCTCCTTCTTGCTCCACCTTGCCATCCGCACTCTCGAACATGGCTCACAAACAGTGCTATCAATGGTTTTTAGAAACGGCTAAATGGGTTCAGCCCTTCACACTGAAAGGCACGTCACATTGGCTCAGTCAGGACTAGGCTTTGTAGATGTTTGTGATGGAAATGAGATTAAAAACCACTTAAAAGCATCAGGCTTGCTCTCGCATAGTGACGGCTTCAACCAGCTCTTTAACATGACAGCTTGAGGAATCTGATTATTATAGCCTTCATAATGATGTGCACTGGTTTTCAGGGTGAAATCAAAAAAAAAAATCTTCTGATCAATATATGACTTTGCTTTAACAGAGACCTGAGTGAGAACTTCATCCAGGCCATTCCCCGCAAGGCTTTCCGTGGAGCTACAGACATCAAGAACCTGTAAGTTAAACAGCTCGCTGTGTAGAAGTTCTGTCTTTTATGTCAATATTGCATGCACTTTGGAAAAAAAAGTCCATGCATTTGATAACAACTTTTGGTCATCAAGTCTCAAGTGCCTCCTAGCTAAGGGATAATTAATGGCCTATCCACCGACTCTATCAATATGAGATAATTCATAATTGAGCCATCATGGAGATCCACTGGGAACTGATTTAGGTCTAAAGCGCTCTTGCTATTCAGCATGACTACACCGATATTGATTTCACCAGGCAGTGAGCATAGTTCCCGCATATAATAAGCTCTTGCTTATGGGAATGACTGTTATTAAAAGGCCCAAAGAAAAAAAAAGAAAGAGGTGGTGTTAGATGATGGGACATTCTGTACTGCTCATCGCTTTCACTGTTACGCTCTGAATATTGGAACAGTTTATGTGTATTGATCCAAAGTTTCTCTCTCTCTCTGTGTGTGTGTGTGTGTGTGTGTGTGTGTGTGTGTGTTTAATGACCATTATGTAAGTCATTTTGTCTTTTTCAACTAACTTGTCTTTTGACTCCACAGTCAGTTGGACAAAAATCACATCGGCTGTATTGAAGATGGAGCGTTTAGGGCACTTCGAGGGTTGGAAGTTCTGTAAGTATCGTACATGCTCTTTTATCAAGACAGGCACACGGGGTCTGTCTGAAAACCTAGTGCCTACATACCTAGGCAGCTGCCTAAGTAGAGAGGATTCTAACTGATATCAAATTTTAGCAGGGAGATTATTGAGATGCTTTGGTTAGACAGCGACTCTCCACAGGCCATTCAAACCAATAGACTGAGGTGACACAACCCGCTATAATGGCAGCTAACATCCCCCATCGTGAACCATAAACGGTTAAATTGTTACTGACAAACCCTTTGTACACCTTATATTTTTAATAAAAAAATAATATAAAAAAACAAATAATATAAAAAACTGTTTGTAAGAGAAGTTGTGCTACACTGAATTCTGAGGTTGCCTTTGCAGCTGAGGAGGCAGATGGAGCTCCCTCGATATTCGGTCAGAATAAATGGTCATAATACGGTGTCTAAGAATCTAAGAATTGATACAGTCTTTTCCTTAGAAGCATGTGTAGGATGTCATAAAATGTTGTCTATGTAAAACCTCAAAGATTTAAGACTACACAAAAGGCCTTTTCTTTCAAATATTGTTCACAAATTTGTCCAAATCTGTGTTAGTGAGCACTTCACCTTTGCTATGATAATCCATCCACCTCACAGGTGTGGCAGATCAACATGCTGATTAGACAGCATGATTATTACACAGGTGTGCATCAGGCTGGCCACAATAAAAAGGCCACTCTAAAATGTTCAGTTTTATCACAGTACAATACCACATATGCCGCACGTTTTGAGGGAGTGTGCAGTTGGCATGCTGACTGCAGAAATGTCCACCAAAGCTGTTGCCCGTGAACTTAATGGTCGTTTCTCTACTATAAGCCGTCTCCAAAGACGTTTCAGAGAATTTGGCAGTACATCCAACCGACCTCACAACCGCAGACTGTGTATAACCACACCAGCCCAGGACCTCCACAACCAGCATTCTAACCTCCAAGATTGCCAAATTTAGACCTATTTGTGAACAATATTTAATATAATTTAATATAATAATATTTTTTTATGTGTACATAAAAAAAGAGTTCTCATGAAAAATGTGATAATGTAATATATATATATATACATATATGTGTGTGTGTGTGTGTGTGTGTGTGTGTGTGTGTGTGTGTGTGTGTGTGTATCTTGACGTCATATGTGTACACACGTGTGTGTGTGTGTGTGTGTGTGTGTGTGTGA
>JAOVVF010000033.1:6411251-6424629 GCA_028565595.1 Duopalatinus emarginatus | reverse complement strand
ATGGCTTTTTCATAGGACAGGCAAAATGAAGCTCAACGACCAAAATTGTATCTAATCAAAGAAACAGAGTCATATGAAGATGTAGATCCTCTTTAGGGAGTGATGTAGTGGGCTAACAGAACAACAGCTGGTCTTTGAATGTAAGCCGAGCCTTTTGCTAACTGGCCCTACTGATTTTTATTCAGCATAATAGATCTGAAATATAATTCAGTGAGGTTCTTGCGGTTCTTTTGGATCAAATACATGCAGAAATTGTGTGAGCTGGCTCGAGGAAAGAGACCCGGGGCCAGCGGTGTCAGATGAAAATGCAAATGGCTTTCCCTTATTTCGAGCAATTCTGTGATTTTCATTGTCATTGTCACTGGCACAATAACTTGTTATTATGTAAATATGATCCAGTTGAGGCCGGGATAACAAGAAGCACCTGACCATTATGCAATCGGGCCGAGCGGCTGCATGTTAATGAGCTTTGTTGCCATGGTGTTCTTTGTTGTCTGGTTTTCTGACTTCCACCAATGTCCCTCTCTTCTTCTCTCGCTTCTTTTGAATCTCCTTCCACAGACGACTCGAACAGAACGGCATCAAGTCCGTCCCGCCAGGAGCATTTTCACCTTACAAGAAGCTGCGACGAATGTGAGTTTGTTGACCCAGCAGTACTGGAAATAACATACAAATGACAGGATGTGAATAATTTTGCATGTTACAAAAGTATGTTTTTTTCTGTTTGTTTTGTTTTTTTGACATTTACCCATTACTGTTAGTGACAAAATTGGGTGTCTCTTGGAAGGCAATATAATAATTCAACAGCAAATAGTCAAAATACAAATGACAGCAAGACGAGACAAGTCTGCAAATGTCAACTGTACAATATTGCTATGGTAATATTGGCATTCCCATCTAATGTCACAAGATCTCAGAATTCTGGACCGTTCTGCAAGAAGTATAGTGTCCATTCATCCAACAGAATATTTCCCCAAACTCATGGAGTGTGGTATCAGTATTAGACATTATACACCCGAGTTTTCAGTACAATTTTGGATTAAGAAACACACCAAGACCAAACGCTGATGAAACAACAAAATCCTTCAAACGCTGTCGATGTGATCGGACATCCACACATCCCTGCCCTGACAACCGAGCAGCCCCAAGAGCGCTCAGAACAGCATCACCAAACAGGGCAAGACTCTAGTTAAAGGCTAAAAGCGCAAACTTCAGTGCCAACCACAGCAACAGACATGCCACATGTGATCAGGCCACTGTCGGTGGACATGCACTAGAAAGCATTTGGAAGAGTAATGAAGTCCAGGAAAAATTCGCCGAAAAAAAA
Organism: Duopalatinus emarginatus; assembly: GCA_028565595.1. NCBI lineage: Eukaryota > Metazoa > Chordata > Actinopteri > Siluriformes > Pimelodidae > Duopalatinus > Duopalatinus emarginatus. The sequence goes on along the minus strand of JAOVVF010000033.1, from coordinate 6,423,302 downwards.
CCTTTGGTCTGGAGCTCCGCCACAGACAGTGACCAGTGGACGATAATAAAATAAGAGACAGAAGCAAAAACAAAGATCACACATATGAAAGAAAGCAAGCAAGCAAGCAAGAAAGAAAAAAACGAATCTGATTGTCAAATCCTGTCCACTTGCTAGGATTCCCAAGAAGTGTACTTCTTGGACACTTGAGAAGTCTGACCTTAGGGCAAAGCAGTGGGACTTGCGAGGCAAAATTGGCCACCGGACCCATCATCCTTACGATCCTTTGTTGATATTTGCCCATACTGTCCAAAATCTGATTTCTGTAAAGAGCCCTGTCTCTAGTAGTCAGCCCTGTCATAGCGTTCTGGAACAATCATAGCTCACAAGGAAGGATTTGTCAGCATATATCAATCACATAGCCATGACTACGCCAATTTATCAATCTGACAAAAATGTAAACATGGCATCAGGTGGAATTTGTCATATTTCTGAATTCTTTTACTCCAATTACAGTAAACAAGTTACGACAGTTCATGCTTAACTCACTGTAACTTGTGCCCAGCGGGATTACCATCCATGGGAAGACAAGCATCCCAAAAGGAAGACTCTAGACTGGATGGCCTGAATGACCTGAAGCAGCAGCCACATCCACAAAAACCTTGGCGTTTGCCTGGTTTTGGCCCTCAAATAGCAGCCGTGGGAAGAAGGAGATTTTTTTTCTATTGCAGAGCCCGCTCGCTTGTCCTTCAGTGATGCATTGGCCCAGTAACCAAACAAGTCATGGCACTGCTTAATCTGTGTAAAAATAACACTCACACATTTCCCTCCCTTTATCCTGTCTGCTTTTTCAGCTGTCCCACTTGCCATCACAAGTTTTCACCAGGCTGGAAGAGTCCAAGTAATCCACTAATGGAAGGGTGGTGAAGCAAAAGTTTGTTCTTCAACATTCCTGTTGATACAAACCGCAACCCAGTTTTAGCGTCGGCTAGCGACTTCGTGTACATCGCAGTTATGGTCATATTGTTGTTTTGTCACTTCTAGGAAACGATTTGTATTGGATACAGTCCACCTCTGGCTGACTAGCTGGGGGGTGATTGGCCAGATCATAGACCTAATACTCACCCTCTACAATATGCAAGAAATCAGTCTTCTCACTGGAGACAAACTCCCAGTGTACTTCAGATTATATCAATTTAAGTGCCTGGGAGGAACCACAGTACATCATCTGAAGGATGAAGCACATATTTGGCTAAAGGACCCAATACCACATGTCTACAGTTGATTTACACACATTCACCCGACTTGTGTTGGAGTTGTTACCTAAATGTCCATTGAAAGTACAGACTCTTGTCTTATCCACAGTTTCCTAACAGATTGACAAAGCTGGAGCATTGTACATGCTTTTTTTTCCTCTCCTGAGAAATGTTTTGAAGCATGGTTAGAAAATCCTCAGCAGTCCTGTCTCATCTGGGAAGCTCACAGCACAAAGAATGGCGTTGTGGTTTTGACAAAGGGCCACGAACCTGTGGAGTTTGTTACACTGCGTTCCAGGATGAGGGAAAAGCCCTGCGCCTTTGTAATATCCCACCTCATCACTCCACCATTGGGCAGACAGGCTGAGTCAGCCAGAAAGCATGCCCTGGGCAACTGCATCCTTAGCCAACCCAGGCATAGCTCTCTGTGGGCAGCCACGTAAACTGGAAAAGACTGGATGCCCAAAAAATGCCCCTTTGCTTGTCAGCAGAAGAATGATCAGTTCGGGTGGAGACGGTCACGGGTGGCTTGTGTTCCAGTGGTGATGGGTGATAGTGGCACATGTTTAGAGCACTTGTAGGGTGTCTGAGTCTGTTGTATATTTTCTTTTTCTCATTGTCTGCACTTCCTTTTCTCTCATCACCCTATTTTTACCCCGGTTCAACAGAGACCTCAGCAACAACCAGATCTCCGAGATTGCTCCCGATGCCTTCCAAGGCCTGCGTTCCCTCAACTCTCTGTAAGTGTGCGCTGCTGCTTGTCAAAATGTTTGTGTTGAATTCAACCAAAAGACGTCGACTCATGTGGAGCCTAGATCAGCTTTTTAGGATAAACATTTCGAACTCATCAAGGGTCTCTCCAAACATCTCGGCCTGACAGCCTAAAACAGTTACACTTGCTTGAAATATCAATACCATATGCATCAGTCTGTTCGGTTTAGACTTCCATTGCTGCAGACACTGCTTTCTTTCTGACCTACAGGGTGCTATATGGGAATAAGATCACCGAGTTACCCAAGGGAGTGTTCGACGGACTCTACGCCCTCCAGCTACTGTAAGTTGGAAACAATCTTCGAGCCCTTATATATAAACCCCACGATCCTGGGTGAGGTGATAATAATACAATAGCCTGCAACCTTGTTCAATTCAGTATTTTCCAAGTGTAAATATGTCTTATTTGACCTGTCTGTGTGTCTTGTTGCCTCTCGTCTCCCCAGACTACTGAATGCCAATAAGATACACTGCGTACGTGCTAATGCATTCCAAGACCTGCAGAATCTTTCCCTGCTGTCTCTCTATGACAATAAGATCCAGACTCTGGCCAAGGGCACCTTTGCTTCGCTGCGTGCCATTCAGACCCTGTAAGTGCCTCCTTACCATTCGTTCTTCCAATTCTTTATCCTGATGAGTCCTAAATGTCAGAAAACGCAAATGTTTTGGTTGTTCAGATATTTTTGCCCAACTAGATTAAGTGGCCTTTTTTTCCATACATCTGCACTATTGTTGCTATAAGATATGTAGTGACACCTTTTGTTTACACCTGTAACCCTATCTTATAACACCGCAATGGTGTAAAGATGGAATAATAAATCATTCATGCTAGTAATTTTATCTTGAGGGGACTTCAAACAATAGTCTGTATTCCACCCGGGTTCCCTAACTGCTCCATAAACCAGAGAATATGAAAAACAATACCCTCCAGCCCACACACTTTGAAATAATCTCAAAAAAAAGTCTGACATGCTCCTTGCCATTTTTTTGTTAGTGTACAGACTTTTACAACACCGCCAGCTGAGCGACCAATTGAAGAAGTGTCACAAGTGAACGGCACGCAAACCCAGACATGGCATGCAAGACCGAGACGTTTTTCTTTTTTCTTAACGCTTTCCTTAACGTCTCCTTCCAAACATGCTTCTTGAAAACCAGTAAAACATGACATTTAGAAAGAAAAGCCAAAATGGTTGTTATATTTAGACTGAATTGTGAGGAAGCACTATAAGATAACCTCTGGCCCCCCGTCGTCCACAGCCTGCATTGTTCTACATTTAGCCACACAGCTCGTATGACCACAGCTATGGTCGCTGCATGTCTAGCACTCCAGTACTCTCGGCTACTGTATACTCTCTCATTCAACACTTGGACAGCATACAGAGAACAAAAAAAAGGTTTAAGAGTTACGGGAACAGTGTTATCGGATTACATTAGTCACTGCGGGACGTGCTTGGAGTTAACTGGCCACAGTAAATAGAATAATTGCTGCAGGGGATAATTAAAACCGTTTGCTAGTGCGATAATAATAAAAGTCAAAGCCAGTGTAGACCACTGAAATGTGACTCATTGACCACTGTGCTTGTACACATAGGAATTTGATCTCTGCATTTAACCCATCCATGCACTGAAGCAATGGGCGACACTATCCGCGGTGCCGAGGGAGCAGTTGGGGGTTAGGTGCCTTACTCAAAGGCACTTCAGTCGTGTCTTGTTAGTGCAGGGATTTAAACTGGGGACCAGGCTGGTTTCTTGAAGACAAGCCTACAGCTGCCTGTATGAATTGTGTGTATAAGTGACACAATTGGACTATGAGAACTATAAGCGTTGGTTGTAACCCCTAGCCCCTGGATAGCATAGATTACCTTTACAATAAAAAACAGTCCTTGTATTGATTTATTTTAAATATTACTAGTAATGATCTGTAAAAGGAATTAATTGTGCTTGTCTGTGTTCTCTTGCCCCATACAGCCACCTGGCCCAGAACCCATTCATATGCGACTGTAACCTCAAATGGCTAGCTGACTATCTCCGCGCCAACCCGATTGAGACAAGCGGCGCACGGTGTGCTAGCCCGCGCCGCCTTGCTAACAAGCGCATCGGCCAGATCAAGAGCAAGAAGTTCCGCTGCTCTGGTAACCATTGTTTTTTTTTTTTCCTCGTTCTTTTCTGTCATGCAGCTTGTCATGTACATTTCCACCATCTTCTTGATCACTAAGTCATGCATTCCATGGGGGTGCTGTCACTGCTAAGCTAAAAAAAACAAAGTACTAAGCTAAGTCTAACTGCTACTAAACCAATCAGTGCGGCCTTCACTAGCAACAAAGACATATCTACAGAGTCAGTGGAGGAAGTACACCGAAGTGTCCAAAAAACTGGTACAGATAAGCCTGTATGCAATACATAGGCTGGTGGTGGCTCCATAAAGGTATGGGGTTAGTTTAGCTGGCGTTCTATGGGACCCCTGGTACATCTACAGATGTCTTTGACAGGCGAACGCTAGCTTTGTATGTCTTCTTTCTGCAGGATATGTGGTTTTTATTGCCTAAGGAATATTTCCCCATTTGTGCAGTCCATGCCCCATGGAGGACCTACCAGATATACCACCAGACATACCAGTTTTTCTGGCACTTCAGTGTAGCCAAGCTTATATTTCCCTTCCAGTCTTTCCTAGTTTTATTTGCACGTTAACACAAAGTGTTTCTGGTTTCAGGCATCGATTTTCTCAGGCGCTGAGTTGGAGGCGTTGAGTTTCTCCCTGACATAACACACCCAAACTTGTGCATAAACACAAGTTCCCGCTGCCTTCATCTTGGCCTTAGTGTCTTGGAAACGCGTGAGTGTCAGAGCTTAGCAGCCTGGCACATATTTCCCCAGTGGTTTTCCTAACAACTGTCTAATCCTGTCTGAATGGGCCCATCCCTGTAAACGTGGTCTCTGAGTGGAACAGCTGCCAAACATGCTCTTATTTAGGGAACAGACATCCTCAGACCTGCCCTTGCTATTCACAGCAGCCTGAGGATTACACAATTAGCTTCTTTCCACTTTTGATGGCATTAATTTCTTAACAAAACCACACAATGAAGCTTGTTGCTAGGTTAAAGCACTGATACTTTTATTATTAGTATTATTGTTCTGTATCATGTAATCCTATTTCAGGATTTCCGCCTGACGGATTAAAAAAAAAAAAAAAACAATCCTGCACCTGCTTTTGCATGGGTCTAATACATCCATTTAACTGTACCTTATTAATGTCATTGCTTTCTCCTTCTGTCTCCATCACAGCCAAAGAGCAGTACTCCATCCCAGGTGAGTGGGCTTCAACATTGCCTCCTCTGTCGCTTTGTCATTCTCTATCTCGCCTTTGCATCGCATTGCTTTTTATATGTTTGTTCAGTAGCAAAACAGACTCGGAGCGGAAATCTCTCTCAGAACATATTTGGAGTGTGTTGTGTGTTGCGGGTAAAATAAAAAAGCAAAAAATGTTTCCCCCTTAGATTTTTACCCTAATTTACCCTACTCTCTTCTATCATAAGACAGCTACCAACCAAGGTTAAGGGTGAAGGCTATCACAGGCTTTCTTCCAAGACACGTGCAGCCAGCCGCGGCTTCTTTTTTTTTACAGGAGCGGTGTAACAGACTTGGAGGAAATGCTGTATGCCTGAGCTCACAGACTCCAGTGATTGGCTAGCATCACTGTGATAGACAGGGACGAGATGTTGTGCCACGCCAATGATCAGGTCTGCTCTCCAGTCCCCCAGTTATGGATGGCCGTAGCATCACAGGGATTCAAACTCTCAATCTCCGGATGACAGGGCGAACGCTAGGATGTCTTTTTTTGAAATAGAGATTTATATCTGGATATGTTTCCGGATCCTTTTCACCAGAAGATATTGAGTGAAAATAAATTTATGAAGGGCAGTCATGCGAATAAAATGAAAAGCTGACTTTGGCTGAGGGCTTTAATGGAAATTTAAGCAGTAGAGTGATCAAAGAGATACTTGATTCATGCATTATCTGTCTTTCTCAGAAAAATAATAAAAACTGAACGAGGTCCAGCCCTGTCCTGAAAAACATTCCTGTATTAGATGGATAGTAGGAAACCTTATGTCACAAGATGAAGCACCTGAGGGTTTATATTGCTTAACCAAAAGCCATAAAATACCAAAAAGGGGGTAGGATCTTAACTCCCTAGTCTGATCTCCTCTCTCCCTTTCTCTTTCTCTGACTCGTTTCCAGCCCAAAACTTCTAACAGTCAAACAGCCCCAGGAAAGCCGAAACGATCCGTGTTGTAGATGCTTGTCTCCATGAGTCACTCGAGATCTCCTGCGAACATGCGGTCTTAATTGGAGCTCCAAACACCAGTGATGAACACAGGAATCTGCCACCCATCTTCATTACCCCTAGGGAAAAAAAAAAAAAAAAAAAACAAGGAAGAAAAAAAAATCAAAGCATTTGGCCAACTTTATTGTTTCCTGTTTAACTCGTTTGTCATTATCCAACCAGGAAACGCTGTTTCCACCAGTCACTAATGCAGATCATTAGTGTGTGTAAACTTCCTGATTCCGAGCAAGGTCTCAGAGTGAGCTGTTGGAAACGAGTGTTACAGAGCACTCTCTTCTGATATGAAAATTGTGGATCCGAATACGGCTCCTCGTTTTGTGTTCATGTTATATAAATATCAGACAGACAGTTTCAGTGAGAATGAATTAGGACCGGGATGTTATTTACTGCTGTTGTATTCCCTAATCTGTTCCAGATCTGTACTGTTCCCTGTTTAAATAATGTCATATCTGGGGGTTTTTTTTTGTTTTTTTTTTAGGATTTTGCTTAAACAACAAATTAGCTTTTAACTTTTCATCAGATGGATTTGTCTGCGGTGAGTGAGAACGGCCTTTTTCTCCCACACGCTGTAGCCAGGAACACTTCGGCTCGTTAACAGCTACCCACAGCCCCGGCAAGAGCAACAATAGTGCACCGTCCATCCGAAGCCCACAGAGCTTTCACTATAAGTGGCTTCGAGTGGAATCTGTGTGCTTAATTATTTAAGGCCTATTATATAACAGTGTTCAAGCACCTTGGCACATTAAGTCTATTCTTGGTGACTCGCAAACAGTGAGAGAAAGAACCAGTCTGCAGGTGGTCCTGTGAATTTTATGGCTTATATGTATTAGAGGTATGTACTGTCCAACACCCCTTCCAAATCCCACACTTCTGAAAGAATTCGGACCGACTCCCACAAATGGTTTGACCAATCCAGCCACGTTTTGTGGTTCTCTATCTGAAATGTAGTCGAGTTAACCACAGCAACCGTGATGAGTATAAACCGTTTGCTGCAAATGAAAGTGAAATGATTCAGCTACTACGCTATACGGTGACCTCGGCATTGAACCTAACCATGCAGTACAACCAATACGGGACCTAGGAAGCAGTTAACGGGTTGGATGCCTTGGCCCAGGACCCTTCAGTTGTGGTCCTTTTTGGTGCAAGGAATCGAACCGGCAACATTTCAGTGCCTGATAGAACACAGTAAATGCAATGTGCAGCAATTGCAAATACAACGACTATACATGCCAAGGAGCCCTAGTAGCCTAAAGGTGCCATATTCTCTAAATGTAAGGTTTACTCACTTTGTCAATCAGAGCAACACTAACCAACCCTCAATTGTTCCCCAAGTGCCATGAATAGAGTTTACTGCCCCCTAGTGTGTATGTGTTCACTAAACAAATGGGTTAAATGCGAAGTTCAAATACAAGCGTACAAGCATAGTGGTCAATGAGTGGTTCATTTCACTTCAGTTCACTTTATACGGCTGTATATATAAGTCGCTCGCCTTGCTAATGTCAGTTGTATTAAAGCTAGAATTAGAGCCAGAATCAAATATAACTGAGATACGCTTCTGTGTTCAACAAACCTCCGATAGAAGCCTTTAGATATGATGCATAATTTGGGAAATAAATCCTCAACTACAACTCTTTTTTTTTTTTCTTTCTGCTGTCACAATCCTACCTATATTCCCTAGAGAGAAAACTGATACTCGCAGCTCACAGGGCTTCCGCTTTGATTGTGCAGTCCCTTGTATTTCTGGCAAAACAATTCCCACACAGACGCGCAAGAGCCAAACCACTGCCGTTTCACACCACAAAAGACAGCGGGAAACCTTGACTGGGAAACACATTGCCTGACACTGAGTTAGGATCTGATAGATGATTCACCGCAGGCAACCGAAGACTTGATGAGCTGCGGAGAAAGCCATCTGAATGAATTTTGCTGGTATAGGGATTTAACGTCTGAGGGCTTGTCTAAACCTTGTCCAAAGATCTGCAGGACTATAAGACTTAGGAGGAGGTGTTGAGAATAATGTTTGTGAGCTCTTTTGAGAAAAGAATTGTTGTCCGTCTGTCTTCCTTCAGGCACGGAGGACACCAGGTTGAACAACGAATGCAACAACGAACCCGTCTGCCCGGCCAAGTGCCGCTGTGAATCCAACGTGGTGGACTGTTCCAATCTGCGCCTCACCAAGGTCCCTGAGCACATCCCAGGCTCCACCACCGAGCTGTAAGCATTTCTGCATGACCGGAAGCCCTAAATCAGGGCTATTCATCTTGACTAACAACCGGCCAAATGGGAAAATCATGTGGATTATTACAGCCAGAGCTACAGAGCTAAACTACTTCCAACAAAAGGCTATTGGACACCGAAATAGACGTGTTATTTTTATACATTTTTAGTAATATTACTGGCATTCATTTTACCTTGTACTTAACATACAGCAAGAGGTCTAGCATAACGTCAATTTTGATTCTCCATAACCCTAGAGAGTATGGTATACTGCAGCAATTGTAATTATTAAATACCTTTCTACTTATTACTCTGTATAATAATAAATAAAAGCAATAGGTTCTCTTTGATTGGGGACATGCACATCCCCATTACAGTTAGTCTTGAAGCTCTTGCGTCACTACAAAGTCTAGTCCTCTTTCATGTCCATGATGAATCTCCGGTGGCAGAACCCACTGTCTCAAATTTAGGATGTGGTTTTCTGCAGTCATGAATGCTGAAGGTTGACCCACTCATCTTTATTCAGTAGGGACTCAGATTTGCAGGAAACGTGTCTCACCGACACACCAACCCGACTGGTTATTTTAACAGAACCCAGCGGGTTTATATTTGCATTTATCTACCATTACCTGTTTTTTTTTATTTTAACTCTGCTTCTTCTTGCTGTCCCCGAAGTCGCCTGAACAACAACGAAATCACTTCTCTGGAGGCTAACGGCGCATTCAAGTCTCTGACCCAGCTGAAGAAAATGTAAGAGCCAAAATGTCAAAGCCACGTTCAGACACGTGTTTTAAGAAAAGGGTTTGGCGTTGATTGCTGTTTGTCTTGCAGAAATCTCAGCAACAACAAGATCACTGAAATCGAAGACGGCACGTTTGAGGGCGCTTCGTCCGTCTCGGAGCTTCACTTGACCGCCAATCAACTGGACTCTGTGCGCAGTGGCATGTTCCGGGGTCTGGAGGGGCTACGCATGCTGTGAGTTATAAGTGTATGAGGGTTGGAAAGAAAACACAATCTCAGAGCTACTATATTTTTTTCAGTCTATTACCTGATAAATGAAAAAGAAAATGATAGTGCCTCATTGCCAGTCCTTGGAGGTCTTCTAGTTTTAAATTGACTGTTATTCTGGTTTTTTTTTTTAGGATGCTGCGTAACAATCGTATTAGTTGCATCCATAACAACAGCTTCACCGGCTTGTATAACGTTCGTCTCCTGTCCCTCTATGACAACCAGCTGACCACCATCTCACCTGGAGCTTTCGACACCCTTCAGACCCTCTCGACCCTGTAGGTTCTAACCCAACTTCTTTCTGCTTTTAAATCAAAGGTTTGGCTTCTTGTTCTTTGCCTTGAGGAACACAGAAATCCAACCCAATGCTTCTTTGCTCCAATCATCAGTCTTTGTATATATGGGCAATTCCAGCAATTTAGATTTAGTATCAGATTTCTTAAGCAGAAGCTCAGGAGCAACGAAGCTGGTTTTGATTAGCATGAATTTTTTTTTTCTATGTCTGACTCGAACTTTTCTGTCTTGTGATTTGATTTGATGTTTTTCTGTCACAGGAACTTGCTGGCCAACTCCTTTAACTGCGACTGCCGGCTAGCATGGCTGGGCGACTGGCTGAGGACTCGCAAGATTGTCACCGGCAACCCGCGCTGTCAGCGCCCTGCTTTCCTGAAGGAGATTCCGCTGCAGGATGTGGCTCTGCCAGATTTCCGCTGTGAAGACGGTAGGAGCGCTCCCTCGCTATTGTGCCAGAACATTGGAGTAACTCGGATGTATCTGCTGTCAGTGGGTCGAAGTCAGGATACGTTTATTTCAGAAACGAAAGGGAAAATGACATATGTGAATACTCCAGCAAGTAACGGGTGAAGGAGGCGAGGGGCGGTATCTTTTAGGCCATGTCTGGAACATGGCCGCCATCTTGAAAAAGCCACCATATTGGATCAAGGCCAAGTTTTTCCAATGGGAACGTGGTCATGTTTTCGTGTTCATGTGTTTATTGTATGCAGATTGAAATAATAAGCAAACACTAAAGGAACTAGGACCTGAGGTATTGCCTTAGATAGTTTAAGAGTGTCATATTTAGGTCCTAGTGGGCCACAGCTCCAGAGGGTTGTGTTTTTCTCTTTCTTACATGCTAAATTCACCCTTGGTAATTGGCTGATGAGTTAAATCAGGTGTGCTAAATGAGGCATAATGCTTAACCCTGCAATTCTGTGGCTCTCCAGGACAGATGTCTGACACCATCCGCATTATCCTGGTTTATTCTTCTTGTATGAACATAACCGAGTAAACAAATACAAGTACTAAAAGGCTTACAGGACGTCTGGTCCTGTGGTTGTTCCTAGTGCAGGTTTACAGATATACATATGCATATTTGTTGCCCTAAACAGACAAAGGTACGAGATAGCGTCCTTGTATTACACCTTGTCTTTTCTGCACATCTCTGTCTTCAATTCTGTCTATTTACTGACCACTCTGTGTCCCACGACGCAGGCCAAGAGGACGCCAGCTGCATGCCGCGCCCACAGTGCCCGAGCGAGTGTACTTGCCTGGAGACGGTGGTCCGCTGTAGCAACAAACACCTTCATTCCCTCCCTAAGGGCATCCCACGTAATGTTACTGAGCTGTAAGTGTGGTGCTGGGAATATCAAGGGCAAGCACAATATGCATTTTTATGCAGATTTTTTTTTTCAACAATCGCAAGCATATGCTCATTTTGTGTACTGTAGCAAGCCGGATTGATCTCACATAGCACTGAAGTGCAGCTAGTAAGACATGTTTTTACACTCGGACATGAATGGCTGAACGGACTGATATCTGATACTCATGCTTTCATTGTGAATTTTCGAAAGTGCATGTTTCCTGCCGTACTTCCTCTAGTTCTGAGGCTCGAGGCGACTGAGTTTTGCTATAAACAAGAGAAAAAAAATAAATAACCGCATTCCTCGGAGTGCGGCTCCCAAGAGCTTGTGGAACTAGGGCTGATGTCATTCAGGTGCTCAGGGCCAAAGAACCCCAGGCAGATTGCTTGGAACCGCTATACAACTCCAGAGCACAAAAGACAAAATGACACGATGATGAGTAGGAGTGATGGAAACATAGGTGTCAATCTGCTTTCTCTCCAAACCCTCTGTCGCACTCATTTCCAGACCGTCCTGTCATTTCTAAATACAGGTGTTCTCACTGACGGTAAACGTGTACCTTCCAGGTGTGTCCTCTTTTCATCTTTTGCACCCCTTAACCACAGTGATTAGCCGAAACAGAAAATCCTTCACCCCGTCCTCCGTTTTTTTTTTTTTTTTTCATGTTCGTTCATCGTACACAACAGCATGCGACAGGTTCTGTTGACTTCACTTGAACCCCGCCTCTGCACAAAGTGACACGCCCCTGTGACCTCTATTGTGTTCCATGGCATAAAATACATAAGAGGCAGCAGGAGGGTCACAATGGGGCACAGGATGCAAAATGGGCTTTGTGTGT
>JAOVVF010000033.1:6387454-6397873 GCA_028565595.1 Duopalatinus emarginatus | reverse complement strand
TAGCATGCTAGGTCAGGTTATTGTTTATGTTAGCATGCTAGGTCAGGTTATTGATCATGTTAGCATGCTAGGTCAGGATATTGTTTATGTTAGCATGCTAGGGAGCATCAGCAGTAAAGCAGTAAAACAAATTTCTCCCTGAATACTGTTACAGTTATTCCATTTAGCTAGCTTGTTTGTACTAGTGGTCAAGATTATAAACACATATAACACTATTTCAAACTTCCAGTAAGAGTATCTCATGTTAGCTAGCTAGCATGTATCACCAGTGATGGTTATGAACATCTGTAAACATACAGCACATTTATGGGTTTAATAGTACAAGATATTGCTAACAGCAGTCTCTTAATTGTCTTAAATGCTAGTAATTTTAAATACTACAATAAACCGTAATCGAAATCTGCATCGTCACACATGGTTTGTGTCTCATTAAGGTGTCCACTGCAGAGGACAACGGCATCCTTTTGTATAATGGAGACAATGACCACATTGCGGTGGAACTCTTCGAAGGTCACGTTAAGGTCAGCTACGACCCTGGCAGTCAACCTGGCCATGCCATTTACAGGTATGTCAGAAGATACAGCTTTAGGGCTCTTTAAGACATGTTGCTCATCTCTAGGCTTAACCTATAACCAGTCCCTGCTGTATTTTTCCTTTAATCTGTCACTCACCTGTGTATAAATAGTAATAATAATCCTTCCCACACACCATACTTTATACCTACTTTAAGAAAATCTTATACTCACACACATTCATCTATCCGTCAACACACACACACACACACACACACACACACACACATACATACATACATATGCATATATATAAAATAACTTATATAAGAATGTATTTCATTCTCAGATTCTGATTAATTCAGCAGCTGATTCCTAAAAAGGGAAAAAGCATCAATGAGTGAATCAGTCGTATGAGTCAAGCTGTCTTATGTAACTTGAAAAACCAAAAATATCCAAGCTCTAATGTTGCTTCGGTCCTCTCTCTGTCTCTCTTTTGCTTTCCACCTCTAGCACTGAGACCATTAACGATGGTCAGTTCCACACGGTAGAACTGGTGACCTTTGACCAGATGGTGAATCTGTCGATCGATGGCGGCGTGCCCACCACCATGGGCAGTGTAGGAACAGTGAGGCCCCTCAATGGAGACGCTCCGCTATACGTGGGGGGTAGGGGCCCAACGCAGATACCTCGCTCCACTGCAGGCACTCGCAATTAACACTACTGTTAATCATACCCTACCCTAAACACCCCCTCTTACCATTTCCCTAGACTGTGTTTGCTATGGCCCACTTCCCTGTTAAAAAAGTACCCTTTTAACTGGTTTTGCGTCATTAGGTGCGCAATCTTGACTACCTCACTAGACAACTGTTGTTCAGTCCATACTTTAAGTCCCTATCAGATACAGTCTACATTTTCCAAAGAAAACGAAAGAGCGATAAAAGTGACGTGTGCATGTTTTTTGTGTGTTTGGTTGTATGTTTGTTTTTCATTGTTGTGGTTGGAACCATTTATCACACTCATGGCTACTCTTGAGATCATAATGTTATAAAGATTAGCGTATTGAAACAGCCAGGGGAAAATAATGGCTGCTAAATTGCAAAGTGATGAAAACTGATCTCAGATCTTGAGGGTGGCTACTTGTGTTCTTATGTCTGCCTTAGATTTTGTGCTTTGCTGTTTTTATTGTTGCTTGCCTATGCTGCAGGAATGATGCACATTCCCCTCTCTTTGTACTACTGTAAAGATGCCGAGTCCCACATCACTTAATCACATAATTGTCCCATACTTATATCCCCACACTTAGCATGTAGTCATGGTTTCAATATGTATTCCCATTTTAATGACTTTACAGTGACTTTACAAGTATTTGCAGTTCAACTGGTGTCTGAAAACAGCACTTACACCAGCCATAACACTGAAACAAACCAAACCACTGACAGATGATGTGAATATCCTGTATCTCCATACAGTGGCACCTGTCAAGGGGTGGCATATATTACACAGATAGTGAACAGTCTCAAGGTTGATGTGTTGGAAGCAGGAAAAATACTGGGGCAATACTACAGAACTGAGTGTTTAGGACCAAATTGTGATGTCTAGATGACTGGGTTAGAGTTATTTTGGGGTGCGTCCCAGTATACAGTGGTTAGTACCTACCAAAAGTGGTCCAAGTAAGAAAAACTGGTCAACCAGCGACATAATCATGGGGGGCTTCCCAGTGGCTCATGGATGTGCGATCCCACAGAAGGATCTGTTGCTAATATCTTGGTGCCATGTACCAAAGAACACCTACAGAGGTCTTGTGGAGGCCATGTCTTGATGGGTCAGGGGTGTTATGGCTGGTGTAAAATGTTTTGGAAAATGTACTAGGCATCACAGTAACTGTTTATTAAGCATAAGGATATGTCTTTATGTAAAGACTGTAAAGTGCTCATATAGTATCATTTTCACAAGGATCTCATTGGCAAAAGTTCAGGTGTGGAACACGGCTCTTTAAAATATACCCCCCTCCCTATCCTTTGCCACGCTCCATCTATCATTTATTAAATGTGTAATCTTACCATACTGCTACCCCTTCACCCAGCTCTTAATCATGCTCCCTTGTTTCCAACAGGCATGCCCGTCGACGTGCACTCGTCCATAGCTCCACGCGCATGGCACATTCAAAACGGGTCCAGTTTCCATGGCTGCATCCAGAACCTGTACATCAACAACGAGCTGCAGGATTTCACCAAGACCCAGATGAAGCCTGGCGTGGTGCCCGGCTGTGAGCCTTGCCGAAAGATTTACTGTCTGCATGGAATCTGTCAACCAGATGCCGCTCTTGGCCCTGTTTGCCATTGTCAGCCGGGCTGGAGCGGACAGCACTGTGATCAGCCCGCTTCCAATCCATGCCAGGGCAACAAGTAAGTACGCTTCTTGTTCAATCAATCTCTTTTCCAGATTACTGTCTTCGGTATTATGCAATTGTGTTTGATAAACCCACTACGTTTATCAGCTAAATGTCCTCCAACAGGTTTTGCATTACAGTTGCACATGTTTATTAAGTCACTGTTGCTGTTTCATCTCCCTACAGGTGTGTGCATGGAAAATGCATCCCCCTGGACATGCAGTCCTACCGCTGTGAATGCCAAGAAGGTTACCGCGGTGCTCTGTGTAACCAGCAGGGAGAACTCTTCAACCCATGCAGAAGGTTACAGTGCAAGCATGGCCGATGCCAGATTTCAGACACGGGGGATGCGTTCTGCCACTGTGAGAGTGGATACACTGGAGAATTGTGTGATCAAGGTGAGAAATGAAGCAAGGGCCAGAATGTTGGGAAAAATTTCTAATTACCAATAATTCTGAATTATTTTTAATTATGTTTACATATTACTGAATTATATTCTGAAAAGAATTAGGAATAGTGAATATTAGTGCACTAGTGTGCTCTACAACAGCCACATTAGTCACATCATATTCTATAATGGCATGATTCCAAAGGACAGGGAACTGTGGGTGCGTCCTAAATCATACCCTATATGGACAAAAGTATTGGGAGACCTACACATCACCGTTTCCACTCTTCTGAGAAGGATTTGTATCTGGGATTTTTTTGCCTATTCACCCATTAGAGTATTTGTGAGGTCAGATACTGATGTTGGACAAGACAGCTTGGCTTGCAATTCTCGTTCTAGTTCATCCCAAAGATTTTCAGTAGTACTGAGGACAGGGCTGTGTGTGGAATGGTCAAGTTCCACACCAAACTCACCCACCCATGCCTTTATGGGCCTTTATGGAACAGTCATGCTGGAAGAAAAGGACCCTAACCAAACTGTTCCCACAATGTTGGTAGCATACAGTTGTCCAAAATGTCTTGGTATGCTAAAGCATTAAGGTTCAAGAGTCCTACGCCAACCAGTGAAAACCCCTATAGCATTATCCCATGTCTACCAGACTTTACAGTTGGCACAATGCAGTCAGGCAGGTAATGTTCTCCTGACATTCACCTAACCAGAACTAGTGACGTTTGACCAATCAAACTCCAATCAAACAGAGCCAAGCTGTCACATGACCACACACAAAATCCCCACATCAAACACAGGCGGAAAAGAGCACAGAAGCACAGTACAATGGCAGAGACGGTGTGTGTTTCGCAAAAACGCGAAGAGAAATTAATTGATGTTACTTTGTAAAGATTTCATTTATTATTATTTTAGTTGTTTAAGGCTATGAATTTGTTCATTACTGTTATATATTAATGTGCATTCAGGTGTATTATTTGATGCCCTGATTATTAAACAAAAAGGTTACTCAGCAAGTTTTTTTTACTTAGTACTTTTTCCTCTTACTCAAGTAATTAATTGGGTAACTACTTTTTTACTTTTATTTAAGTCATATTATTCTAAAGTAACAATATTCTTACTTGAGTATAATTTTTGGCTACTCTATCCACCTCTGCACCTAACCCAGACTCATCCATCAGACTGCCAGATAAAAAAACATGATTCGTAACTCCACAGAACGTTTCCACTGCTCCAATGAGTCTAATCCAAACAACTCTATCCAAAGCCTGCCATTGTGCTTGGTGATGTGAGGCCTGAATGCAGCTGCTAAAAAGCTCCCAGCGCACAATTTTTGTGCTGATGTTAATGCCAGAGGTTGTTTCGAACACTGCAGTTAAGTCAACAGAGCATTTGCAACTTTTACACAATATGCACCTCTGCACTCAGTGAATGAATGAAAGTGAACTATTTTGCCTTACTGTGTTTGCACACAAAAGGAATGTGACCTCCGCATTTAACCAATCTTTGCATTGAAACACACACCAGTGAACACACTTGCCTGGAGCGGGGGGCAGCCCCAAACCACAGCGCCCGGGGAGTAGTTAAAGCAGTAATGTCTTGCCCTAGGTGGGACTTGAACCCGCGACCTTCCAGTCACGAGACCGGTTCCCTAGCCACTAGGCCACGGCTGCAGTGATTCTGCTCTGTAACTTTACATGTTCTGCCACTTCATGACAACTGTGATTGCTGGGGTTTCTAAATGCTTTCATTTTTCACTAATACCACTTGCAGCTGATGGTGGAATATCCAGAAGCGACAAAATTTCACCAACTGACTTACTTTAACAATTATGCCATATTACAGTACCACACAAATTCAGTGAGCCTTTCAGAGCGATCCATTGTTGCACAATTATTTGTAATAGCAGACTGTATGGCTAGATGCTTGATTTTTATACATCAGTGGTAATGGGATTAAAAAGTTTTGAGCTTGAGTTGTTTGAGTTTTGTGGTCCGATACTTTTGTCCATGTAGTGTAGTTGGCTATGCATTAGGCAGCTAGGAGGTCAAAATAATCTGTCATGAATATAAAGATTAAGACACAAGTTGTTTAGGGAGGTTTTTTTTCTTGTAGGTTTATCGCACAACCAGCATTAACACATATACCTATATTGTATCTACATATATGTTTCTGTTTAGAATCCGAGTGTCGCGGTGAGCCAGTGCGGGACTTCTACCAGGTGCAGCGCGGCTATGCGATCTGCCAGACGACGCGCATGCTCTCGTGGGTGGAATGCAGCGGAGCATGCCAGCCAGGAGCCTGCTGTGCCAGCCAGAGGACCAAGCGCCGCAAATACACATTCGAGTGCAGCGATGGCACCTCGTTCAGCGAAGAGGTGGAGAAGAGCATCAAGTGCGGCTGTGTGGGCTGCATGTAGTGCAGAGAAGAGAGGCAGAGAGAGAGAGAGATAGAGAGAGAGAGAGAGAGAAAGAGAAAGAGATGGCACGAGTCAGAGAGTATACAGAAATATATAATAAAACTATATATTATGGACAACGACGTTTGTAAAATAGAGGACTTTTTTCTCCCTCCGTGAACTCCCAAAGTGGGCGTAAGACAGAGCCCAGAGACAAAAAAAAAAAAAAAACCAAACACGAAAAAAAATGTTGTATCTGTGAAACGTTGTCAGAAAAACAAAACAAAACAAAAAAAAAAAACGGTGGCTGAGAAGTCATGAGTTGTCGCATGATTTCCATTTGGTTACTTCTTTCCATCCATTCGCTAGACAGCCTCAGAGCAACTAGCAGAGAGGTTAAAGCTTTCTCCGGTAGAGTGCTAGAGGAGCAGTGGACGAAGAAACAAGGCTATTTTTCCTGCACATGCACAACACAGGGGCTGTCCTCTTTGTAAACCAGTGTCTCGATAACACCAATGACGCACAGTCCCACCACTGTCAATAACACTGAACTTTTCTATCAAGTACCTCTATACACATCTATACACACACCCACAGACATAATCTACGTTATAGACGATGTATACTGACTAACCGACCGTACCGGGCCATGCCCGAGCATGTACAGCATTAGATATGATGCTACAGGCATGTTGGGCTAACAAGTGAGTAGCTTTTGAGAAGTCCGGCGAGGGCAGGACAAGAGATAACATGTTAGAAAATGCCGCAAGGAACGTACATTGTGTGCTCCTAACCTGTTGTGCTTAGCCTTCCATTAACAATACCAAGAGCACAAGCTTCTGGTGCCATTATCGATTTAGAGAGGGTTTAGCAACATTCAGAAACCTCCGCCAAATATCCCGGACCCTTGCAATCTCTTTATTTGTCCACGCTTGTACGTGGATGACAGTTTTCCTTGTCAGTTCGGTTCTTGCACTGTCATTCATGTAACAGTTTAAATGGAGCGTATATTCAGATGATACTGCTGAATATAATTTTTTTTTTTTCTTTTAAATGTGGTGTCAACCATCACATGAGGACTGTAGTTATTATTCGTAAGACCCCTTTATAGACAATTGTGTTGCCTTTTATTAGTTCGAACCAATGAATCCTGGTAGGTGTGTTTCATAAAGAGCCCTTCCGTCTTTTTTTTTCCCCATCAGGATCACTATATGTGACACTGTATTCGTACAGCTGAGCGGTATTACTGCCTCAGACAGTATACGCACCAGCCAGTAGTGTCCCATGGCACCATTCACCCAGAATGCATTGCGTTTTCCTTTCCCTTTTCCTTCAATGTGAGCAGGAGGAATCTTGTGTCCTCTTCTCTATGCCTGCAGTATTACTCGTGCATGTCCGAAAGACTTGCAGTTCAATATGTAAACATCGTTATTATTCTTTTTTTGTGTGTGTGTGTCCTAATTTTCAATGCTTTTTTTTTTTTTTTTTTTTTTTGCATTGCTTTCGTTGACATTTTTTGTTTCCTGGTGTAACCTAACTCATTTAGCCCTCTCTTTATACAGAAATGCCTAACAGATTCTAATATATATTTGTATTTCATTTTTTTGGTATAGTATTTTTATATGTTAAAGAGTTAATCTGTGTTTTTTTGGAAGATGCTGTTGGAAATAGGCAGGATGACATTTGGCGGACTTCATTGGAATATATTTTTGACTTTTAACTTCTCATACGCTAAAAACTAGTTTGTAATTGGCCAAAAATAATAATAATAATAATAGTAATAATAAACAAAAAAAACAGTGGCCTCGTTCTAAAAGGAGCCAGTGTTGATTTTGGGGGAATTTTAATATTGTATATGTTGTCTTCCATGTGTATATTACATCTAATACTGTGTGGTGTTTTTTTTTTTTCTTTTTAATTTATTTTTATCTAAAGGCTTCCTGATCTAGAAGTGGCGGAATAATGTTGCAGATTTTAAATAACAAAAAAAATGTTTTTTTTCTTTTTCCCAAATGAAAATAAAAGTAAAAAAAAAATTCGAAACTTTCTTTAAAATCTGTATGGTATTTATGATATAATGGTTAAATTTAAAGCTAGAAAAGGGCTGCCTAACACATTCCAGTTTCCCAAGCCAGAGAGTTGAGAGGCCTGAACACAACAGCATGCAGAAAAGATTGTATCTCTGACTCTTTTTGTTATCATTTTTATTTTTTTTAATATATATTTTAATTGTTATTACTTTTATTTTACACAAAATGAAATCTACACAGTTACTCCTCACTAACTGCTTGCTCTGTCAGCATCACCCAAGCATAGGTGCCAATACCACAGACGGTTTTTTTTTTAAGAAAATAGATATTTAAAGAGGTATACTCTTTAGTAAAATCGTATCTTTTAGGAGTACCTAAATATGTCTGATGTTCGCTCTGCTATCGGAAAGTCATTTGTTTTTTTCCTGAATGGCTGACAAACTTCATCCTGTAATTTTTTCTGCTGCTGTGGATGCTACAAGCACTCGTTTTTTTTTTATAACCCCATTCAAAGCCTTGGCTTCTTATAGCGCTTCTTTTTCACTGAACAGCGCGGCTGTTAGATGGAGGTGAACTGTTAACCCGTGAAGGTGTGTCGCATGGTTCCAACGCACTTTCCATTGCTTTCAGAGTCTCTCTCCAGTCACTTTCCTCTCAAGACTTCGAGATCTCGAACCGATCCTGTCATAAACCCTCTATTTTCCTAAGCTATACTCCTTGAACATGTATTGTGAACAATGCAGTGTCTCTGTTGTGTTGACCTTTTTTCCTTAAGTGCTGCAAGAGCTCTTAAATGTTCGCTAACTATCCAATGTGCTTCTGTTGCTTTTTGTGCGTCTCTGGGATTCGATGGTTATAATTGATCATTGCAGTAAATCTGAATGTAAAGTAGTGCCACCGACAAAATGTTTACTGAAAACTCCAACCTTTTCATTCATTAAAATGTGTGTGCTTTTATTACGTAATACTGTGTCGGCTACTTCTTTTCAGTAGACGTCTCTCTAGACGTGTGTGGTGGCACATTGTCCTGTTGGAGGCACAAACCGGTCAGAATGAATGCAGGACATGAACTGGTGTAACTCAGAAAGGAGGTACAGTGGAGCTTGTAGATGCACCAGAGGGGCCCATTGAATGCCAGCTAAACAAACCTTGCACCATTATGGCGCCACCATCAGCCTATGTATTCTGGCACTTCAATGTATATCTCTTTGTACTTGCTTTTAGTTTTGAGCTGAGCTTCTCTTGTAACCTATTTTATGATGATGTGGTTGGTGTGGTACAGCGGTAACATCATCGGCTCCTATATGAGAGACATTACATATATGTTACATACAATCAGCAAGACTAAAAGAAATCGGACAGTTTTTATAGGCCAAAAAAAAAAAGAAAAGAAAAATGAAAAAGTATAACAGATTGTTAGGTGTAGTGTGTGTTCAGACACTCTCCGAGCTGGCAGTAAACACAAATGCAGATAATTTAATAAGAAAAGTCCTAAACACAATCAAAAGCAAAGGCAGAAACGTGAGCTAAAGACAAACACTTGGTCTGCGTCTGAAATCGCATACTTCCGTACTGAACAGTACACGAAAACAGTACGCGAGCGTGACTAGTGTGTCCGAATGTGCAGTATGCGAAAGGTTCCCGGGTGACGTACTGTTTCGGCAGCCATTTTGCAGTATGCGAACTGAGCACACTGTTCTATCCCATAATGCAATTCGAGCAGCGCAGACATTCGGAACTGAAGAGGAGCAACATAAAATTATTTTTAATTTTAATAATTTCTATATTAATCATTTCTTCTGAGTAAAAAAAAAAAAATACTTTTTAAAGTTTAAAAAAGTACATTCTGGGATTAAAAAAAACGGCTGCTATGTGACGTCATGTCACATGACATTGGAAAGATGGCGGATGTAGTGCGTCCGAGTCTGTGCATACTGCTCGCTCGCATACTGCTTTAATGGTAGAACAGTGCACACTGCTTCAAATTCAGTCTGTACTGCATTAGTACGCGATTTCGGAGGCAGCCTTGCTTATCCAACAGCATAAAAACAGCTAGGCACTTAGCATGGTTAGCACACAGTAATACTCCACAGGAAGCAGAATGATTTAAATCATGAAGTGAACTGTGGCTTAACTAAACATGTAAACATAATTTTCAATCAACAAAACACAAAACAGTTAGAAACAAATTTAATGAGTTGGATACTGAAAATGGGTGGAGTGCAGTGTAACATAGCTGGGTGAAGCCCTATGCTGGGGGTTCTGGGAAATGTGTTCTGCCTGGCTATATGATTTACAATAGATTATTGTACTTGCAAACTGCCTGCTAATGGCTGCTAATTAAACACAATTAGACATGTCAAGGAGCTTTCCAGACCTATCCTACAAGTCTAAAATTTAAATAAAAGTGTGTCCGTTTTATGAGGTGTATGTACATTATTGCCTTCTCACCTATGGTGAATATAAAATGACTTTTTTATACTATATGTCTGACTGGAATATTTAAAATGATTTCACTAGGCCTGTCAAACGGTAAACATTTTTTATCGTGATTAATCTCAGAATTTGATATAGTTAATCGTGATTAATCGCATTTTTTAATCTATGTAAATGAAGAAGGCTTTAAAGTGAAATGTTACAATTAAAATGTTGAACACATGTTATGCTAAAAGTACTTGTTAAAAACTGCTGGG
>JAOVVF010000033.1:6358163-6369215 GCA_028565595.1 Duopalatinus emarginatus | reverse complement strand
TAAATGGGTATTAAATGGGTTCTGGGTTATTTGCATAACTTCTCGGGTACATACAGTTGCTTGGGTCCTTTTGCTGAGTTATATCATATTGGATAATGAACACAATATAGAAGTAGTCTTGCCAATCAGAACCCAGCATTAGGTTTAATTGTTCTGCAGCAGCCCAGCCTTTGGGTTAATTTTATATCTGAATAGAAGATGACTGTTTACTATTAAGAACTGACAGGCAAAAGGCAAAGTAAATGGCTGAGATTTGTTTTCTGACACTATATACACGGATTAGCTATAACATTAACACGTTATCTTATTACAACGGCACCCTTAATGGAGTGGGATTATATACGGCAACAAGTGGTCAGTTCTTAAAATTGATATGTTGGAGCAGGAAAAATGGGCAAGCTTTAGTGATATGAGTGACTTTGACTAGGGCTAAAATTTGATGGCTTTCATCCATGATGGATCCATCTGTGCAGTGAAACATACACACTAATAAACACACAGAGTAGGGAGCAGTAAGCATACTTTTTCTGGAGCGATGGGCAGCCATATCCACAGTGCCCAGGGGGCAGTTAAGTGTCAGGCATCTTGCTCAAGGCACTTCAGTTGTGTTGTCGGTATGGGGGATCGAAGGCAATTTTTTTAACCACAAGCCCATGGCTGCCCCCCAAAGAGGGAGAACCGAAGAACCAATGACAGGGTCTAAGGCTCACTGATGTATATGGGGGTAAAGGCTAGCTCTTGTCCGATCCCACAGAAGAGCTTGGTGCCAGATACCACAGAATACCTTCAGAGACCTTGTGGAGTTCATGCCTCTGGTCAGAGCTGTTCATCCTGGTGTTATGGCTAATTGGTGTACCAATGATTATTGATTTTTGTAATTTATTTTATTTATTACATAAATAGTGGCTTTCAGACTACAATAGGCAAAATGTATTTATTATGCAATACAAATTGTTACCTTAATTTTTAATGTAATACTCATCTTAATGATGTAATATTTAATGTATTGGGCTAAACTAATGCCCAAATATGCCATCAGTAGCTAGTTAACTGTCATTATAAAATATCAACCGACATAATCTCCCTGCTTATATTACGCTTTTACAATCTGTCAACAAGCTTTTGAGCTGCGAGCCACTAATGTACCTCTGTCTTCACCTATACATTAGACATCAATCTTATCCTCTTGGGGTTTCTTTCTGGGGACCAAACAGGTGATGGGGCAAGATTAGGACTGTAACGAGGATGCTTTATCGCCTCAAAACTTATAGTTTTGGGAGTGTTGACAGTATGGACAGTGGTGTGTGGACATGTATATAACAATACAACATCCTTGGATAACAGTTGTCTGAGTTTTGTTTGAATTTTAGGCTTCAGCTCATCAGTGAGCATCTCACTGTAATGAACTGCTCTTCTTTTGTGTAAATCACAAGTGGGGCAGCCATTTTTTTCATGCACTGCAGTCACAACTGAATTGATGTAACACGTTCAGACTTGTACTGGCGGAGACAGAGACTTGCGTACGGAAAGCGTTGATAAGGCATAGCAGACAACAAGCTTTAGTATAACTGGAGTGTGGAGTAAGGTAGTTTGCAAAGTAGTAGAATGTGAGCTACTGTTCAAACCTTGTCAGATATTTGTATTGCACTGATATAGCAATGTGTATTTTTCATAGTAATTCTCATAAACCTCTTATCCCAAGTAGAAATGTTTTACTCATACACTACCAAAATCCAGCAAATGTTAAAACGATGAGCAATCATTATCAGCAGATGGTTATATTATGGAAGTTAGCTTCATGAAAAGGGAATATGGCATTCCAAGTATAGCACAGTCATGCAAATGGGCTCTCTTCCTACCACTGACGCACCAAACTACATTTCCCATGATTCACCCCTGCCTGACATGACCACATCACCACTTCACCAATCACACACCACCTTGCCGTTCCCAGATTACTGATTCTCCACACCTGTGTGTAATTACTTGCCTTGTATATATACTCCTTTGTTGGCCTAGCCTCTTTGCTAGGTATTGCCAACCTAGCTGAGAGGTCCTTTGGTTTAGTCTCTGGATTTTCCCTTTAACTTGGTCGTCTGTCCTTCTTTGTTGTACAGTTTTCACCTCAGGCTTGTTTTATCCCCCATTAGAATGTTTGCTCTGGTTTTCTTGCTTAGCTTACTGGTTTGTTCTCTTAATAAACCTAAACTTTTAGCTCTGCAGGAATCAAGATTAGTCTGGCTAACTTCACTCCTCTTTCCATGCTGTTTTTACCATCATTGTGATAAGCTGATTGTAATTCTACTTCAAGCCTACAGAGTCTCATCCAGGCATTATCCTGAGTCATGATGACTATGGGGTCTAAAAACATAGTGAGCACTCTATGAAAACAGCATTTTACGTCATTTTATGCAAAGAAGGCGATCTCTATTCTTAGACACTTCAAAATGCTCCCTACTGAGATCCCTTCTTAGATTTACTTAGGGAGCTCTGTGCGCGGTACAACTTCTCTGACAAAAAAAAATACAATATGGCGGACAGAAGCAGAGCAGCATTATTTACAAACATGTACATATGCAACACTGCCATTTTCCGTCTGGTACACGGAAACTGTTAGCTGGAATGCTAGCTAGGTTGTGTCACTTCAGTAGATTGGTTTTCTACTAGTTATGGAGGAACACACTAGCACTTGATCACAACTCTTTACATGCTGCAGGACTTGAAACGAACCACAAGACAGCTCATGTTGTCCAAAGTTACCATATAAGTGTAGTAATTTCTGCTGCTTTGAAATGAAAAAGAACTGTGAGTGCTGAGATGTTTCCATATAATACAATACACTATCTTTCCTTTCAAACCTTTTTTTTTTATTTATGTTCAAATGGACCCAAAATTGTCAAACATACACCTCATTTTCATTTAAAACCTTAAGAGGAAAAGCCATGTCATGGACAGAAATGTGATGGAGCTTGTGAAGCAATAAAAGCACAAAATTAATAGCGTTAAAACGTAATACTGAATAGGAATGCCTGAGCAATGGCATCAGATGAAGCTTTTAAATAAAATGTGTAACTTTGTGAAGGAAAAGAACACAACACTGAAACGTACTTCACTTAAACCTTAAACTAGCACTCAAATGTTTAATGCTAACACTGATGTGAGTGGAAATAAGTAATAAGCCACTTATCACAGATCTGGTGCATCAGTTGAGGTTTGCTTAACATCGCTTCAGCCATGCATTCACAAAATGAAAATGAAAAAAAAAGGTGCATTTTCTATTATAGACGTACCCTAAAAGACATGTCTGTACATTGCATAGTTATTCGTTCCCGTTTTCGTTATCTTTCCACACGCGTGCATTACGTTACTGCAATGCTTTGGCCCTCAAACACTCCATACGTACACGCATACAGACACGCATCAGGTCTGAGCTCGAAACGATCATGGTGACATTTCATAACAAGCTGTAATAATAAAGAGCAAATAATGACGTTTGCTTTTGCTATAACCATTAATAAATGCAATACGATGGATTATTGTATGTGATTCAACGCTAACCGTTCATTCAGGAAAACAAAATAAAAGTATCAGTGACATTTTAAACTCTTACATAAGAGTGTCAAATAATTAATTCAACTAATATCCACTAGCTAACATGTATCAGACATGACGCTTTCGTTTCAGGGCCAGTGTTTGTGCTTCTCGTAGTATACACGTCAACGAGGTATCTGTTGCAGGGGGGTGTCAGGTATTAGTGAGCGGGAAGAGGAATGAATAGAACACGATTAGGATGGAAATGAAGAGGGGGAGAAGAAAGAAGAGGAAGAAAAGAGGTAAAGAGAGAGAAAAAGGCCATATGTCCGTTGACCATTTTCCTTTGTCAGGGTGGCTGTCTGAAGCAGCCGGGGTATCTGCTGGGTTACAGTGACAAATCACCAGCGGCCTGACCTGAGAAACACTTTCCTGTAGGGCAGAGTACAAATGAGAAAGGGAGGATGAGAAAAACGTTGGAAGCTGTTACCATATAAGGCTGAAACAATCAATTAACAAAGTTTTTCTATAATAAAACTAGCTGGATTTTATAATTAATGAATTACTTCAAAAATGAACTCAATTAGCTTGTAAATATTAAAAGAATTAATAAATACTGTATTGGTTTATTTATTAGTGTACACGATATGCAGTATAGTGTTAAGTCAACTCATCAAGTCGAATGAAAAATGCTCTGAGTCCCAAACTGAATCGATTCCCTTTTTTTCAATCACTGAAAACGAAGAATCAACTCAAAAGATTGGGAATCGATTCCACACTGATTCATCTTATGCAAACAAATTGAATTCAGCTTCTGAGCAGATCATTTACTGTGACTTTTGTGTGTGTTGTGTTGTGACCCAGTGTCTGTTGTTCGTTGGCTTTGCACGAATTTCACTTGTCAGAATTAAACAGGTGTGAATTGCAACAATTGAGACTGCTGGTCCACTGCTAAATTATAACTGCAAAACGTCTGTTATGCAAAATTGTTATGCAATCATTTATAACAATAAATACAATATTACTACTACTACTACTACTAATCATAGTAATAATAATAAGTAAAGCTATACCTCTAGTATAGTTCTACTTGGTGATCGATGGGGACTCAATCTCAGACTCCAGCGGTGGTTTCTGTGGCTCTGTCCCCCATCGTCCTCGCTCTCTGTGGTGTCTTGCCGAGTTACTCGCTGACGCCTCCGCTTCCGAGAGCTGATTCGCTGCAGAGAGCCCACGACCTGTAGCCTGGTGCAATATGAACATAATTGACCAAAAGGACATGGATACTCTAGTTCAAGTCATGATTATAATTTCTTTCAGTTGAAATTAATAAGACTTAAGCAAGGCTTGTCGTGGTCTCATCATTATAAAACATTTTCAATATAATATCAATTTTCATTATAAATGGATGAATTAATTTTATGTTATGGGTCTGTTATAAGTTTAGTCAAGACCCTGTTGGGTTTCTGTATGTGGCGTATCATGACTCATGGTTTAGCTGCTTGTTGTTGTCACTGAACAGATCTAAATTCATCATTAGATTTGCATATTACACCATGGTTGTCGGTCACATCAGTGACAATGACGGCATACAGGGAGGAGATCCAGCACCTAGCGGCATGATGTTCCTCTAACAACCTCACCCTCAACACTGAGAAGACCAAAGAGCTCATTGTGGACTACAGTAAAAGCAGACACAAACACACTCCTGTCCAGATCAAATGAGCTGTGGTACAATGTATCTCTTCAGGTTTTTGGGTGTCCACAACTATAAAGGTCTTTCTTGGACTCTCAACACCTCTTGTCTGGTCAAGAAGGCACAGCAGCGCCTTTACTTCTTAAGGAAACTGAAGAACGACCATCTATCACCCCACATGTTCACAAACTTTTACCGCTGCACCACTGAGAGTGTTCTGACTAACTGTGTGACAGTGTGGTATGGAAGCTCTGCAAAAGGTGGTCAAGACCGCTCAGTGCACAATTTCCTGCCATCAGCAACCTTCACCACCATTGCTGTTTGTGGAGAGCACACAGCATCATCAGGGACATCAAGCCACACCCTGTATAACCTCCTGCCCTCTGGTAGTAGATACAGGATTAACCGTGCCAGAACAACTCGGCTCAGGAAAAGTCTTTTTTTATTATCTGTTACACTACTGAACTCCTCAATACACTAATACCTATCTACTACATCAAACTACACCACACTACATCAGGATGACTACTGCCCATATTGCACACACTGGACTAATCTTGCACTGTCACTGGACATAAATATAGATATCACATCTATCTTATATTTATTTCAATCTTTTTGCACTCTGTTTGTAATTGCTCAGTTTTCATATTTGCCCTCTTACGACTTTGCACAGTGCTACTATTTACACTTCTGTTACATTTCATTGCCTTGTACTTGCACTGAGCAATAACAATAAAGTTGAATCTATCTATCTATAGTCAAGCTCAAATGTTCACTGACTACTCCTCCAAGAATCCACAGGGTCGGACAGGGTCCACTCTTTCTCAGTCACGTCTTTAATGACATTCCTACATCTTTTGTATGCCCTGATTATGTTCATCCTTTGCACATTTTCCGAGTTACAGCCTTGGTTTGTTTATGTATTTAAGCCCTGTGTTTTGTCATTGCAGAGTTCTACATGCCCTGCTACCTATTGCCAAGCCTGGCTCCATTGTTAAAGTACGTTGCCTGTTTTTTGGACGTTGTTGTCCTGAATTTGCTTCCTAATTAAAGCAGCTGCACTTGAGTCTAAACCTGCCTGGGTGAGTTACCTTACACTGGTGAGCAGGATGGTGGGAAAGGGGACGGGTGCGAGCTATTAATGTCAACTGCGTAGTGTAGCAGATAAACAAATAGGCAACGTGTCTAGCAAACTCCATCTGATGTGGTCATAAATATGTGCCACATTTGTTCATTTACACGAGTGTATTGTCCACTGTTTTTCGATCATAGGCATTTAAAAAAAACGCATGGATTGTGTCAAATAAGAAGTGTAGCGTGGAAAAGATGATTCACAATCAGGTGGTTATAACAGAAGCGCTGTGACATACCTATTCACATTCTAAGAGCTGGAAAGTCTGATATCATTAATGGTTAGCGTGGGAGAAAATACCTACCTGCAGTAGAGCCGTTTTAATAACTTTGGTATTTGATGACTAGAGTGTGAGTCATTTACCTGGTGTCTGCATCCTCTACGTCTGCATCTGCATCGCTCTCTCGCTGAGGATCGGACTGGACGCACTCCTCCTGCAACATGAGTCATAGGCATGAGCAAACACATCACTTCTACAACTCCACTCAAAATATCGCCCGTCCTCACAAACACACACACCTACCTACCTCAGTGCCGTAGCCCTCTGAGTATCTGGCCATTATTGCCCGGTTTTTCCCACATTCGTTACACTTCGGGCTGCTTTCCTAGAATGGCGAGAGAAAAAAAGAGAGAGAGAGAGAACAGCTGTGATGCTATTTACTGTCCTTGCAGTGTTAATTGTGCTCTCTTTTGAGTGTTCGTACTGAAATATTTGTAACGTGTGCAGCAATGCTTGTGCTTGAATGTTGGTTGATGCTGTGAAAAAGTAGTGATTAAGTAACACTATGACATCACAGGTTTGTGGTGTTGGTGGTAAGACCAGTGACCAATTTATACCAACATGGTACAGTCTAAAGGACTGAAGCGCTACTGCATCAGTATCTTTGAGTAGAGGAAAGGGCTACATCCTACTAGAGCCACTATCAGCAGGTAGACACACAGCATTGTGGGTAACGTGGGAACCGTTAGCCAAAGTGAAAACAGACCCACATAATAAACATGATTAATTATACATATCCATGACTCAGGGCATACATTATGACTGATACTGACCCAAATGAAATCGCTATTGACTCACTAACCCTTTTCCAGAAAATGCCAGGATCCAGTCAAATAGAAATAGCATGCACAGTTTCTGACTGGGAAATCTAGGAAAATGGGAAATTCTGGTTTTCCCATGAAAAAGTCTAAAAGAGATACCATTTTCACACAGCTGAAAACATGCAATCAGAGCTTTAATGCACCACCACTGATGCCCTCTGCCATAACATCCCCTTATCGCAAGGTTATCCCATCCCTTCAAGCCATGCCCTCTTGTCCCATGCCCATCATTCTGTGCTCCGGTCATGCCATATTTCATTCCACGTAACCTCATCCAACATCAACTCATCCCAGATCCCAATCCCATGACACATCATTCCATATCCCACTTATCCGATCACCTACTACCACACCGCTCCGTCCAGCGTTACCTCATCCTAAACCCTTATCCCATCTACCATTATTCCACATCTCCTAATCCTGCATCAACTGTCCTCTCACCCGACTCCTGCTAATCCCTAATCGCACGTCCCAGCATTCAATGCCACATACTTCTACACCATCCATTCCACAGTGTCTCATTTTTGTAGTCTTGGTTTCTGACCCTGGCCTTTCAACCTACATCCTCGCGTCCCACACCGCCTCATCATTTACATACCATCTCGTTCACCAACATCAGCTCTTTCCATGTCCCTCTGAACTCCACACACCCCATCATCCCCTTCTTCCTCATTCCAAGCTGCTGCTTTATCCCCACACTGCCCTCCTTCCAACCCCACTAGCACCTCCCCCCACCCACCCCTTCATTACACTCTTTTTCATTCTCAGCATTGTCCTTGACCCATGACTAATTTCTGACTGCAATTAGTGTGTATTCATCCAGAAGGCATCACTTGTAGAAACAGTGGATGGCGATCATAACTCAACACACACACATACAAACACACACACTAACCAGAAAGCCAGACACAAAACCACAACCACACTAGGGGCAGCTGTGGGCTTGTGATTAAGGAACTAGCCTTAAGTCTCAAAAACCCACAACTGACAAGACTTGACTGAAGTGCCCTTGAGCAAGGCACCAAACTCTTAACTGCTCTCCTGGCACTGTGGGGATTGGGGCTGCCCACCGCTCTGGGCACGTGTCCTCACTGCCCCCTAGTGCTTACTAGTGTATATGTGTGTGTTTTACTGCACAGATCAATTCCACTGTACAGTGGTTCATGATAAATAAATAAATAAGGGCCATCCCTGGCCTTCCTCGTCATGATAACCCGAAGGTGTCGGGTTCGATCCCTGCAACAGACAAGACACGACTCAAGTGCCCTTGAGCAAGTCCTCTCTGGGCACTGTGGCTTGCCGCCCTGCCCCGGGACAGTGTGTTTACTGCCCCCTAGTGTATGTGTTTTACTGGATGGATGGGTTCAACGCCGAGGTCACATTCCACTTTCACTTTCACTTCCACACCTCTGTACCTCACAATCATGGTCGGAGTTGTCCGAGAACTGGCCGCTGGAGTCTCTTCGCCTCGTCACCTCCATTTCCGTCTTCGTCCCAGTGACATAGACCTGAACGTGATGCAGGCGTAATAAAAGGGTTATTAATGTTAATAACATGGTTATTACTGATTCAAACACTACGCAGGGTTTTATAACAGATTTAACTAATATCTCAGAATGGAGTGGGAACCTATGAAGAGTGGCTTAACTTTTAATGGGATGATTTCAGTGGAAGGCTGCGTATTAAACCGTATTAAACCGAGCCGCATACTACAGTACTGGGTAGTACGTAAGTACAGAACAGGGGGAGCCTGGTGGCGTCTGTACTGTTTAGTAGTGTAGTATGCGGGTCGATACGTACGTAGCTGTGGTTATTACGTAACCCGAATACAGACTGAAGGTAGCACTGAATAGATACGGTAATGACTGGATGGATAAGGTCAGTAA
The DNA here is from genome assembly GCA_028565595.1 of Duopalatinus emarginatus. Lineage (NCBI taxonomy): Eukaryota > Metazoa > Chordata > Actinopteri > Siluriformes > Pimelodidae > Duopalatinus > Duopalatinus emarginatus. Next base: position 6,359,866 of record JAOVVF010000033.1, on the reverse strand, counting down.
AACAGAGTGAGACTTACACAGATGGAGGAATATACAGGAGGAACTGGCCAGGCAGTCGACGTGACTCTGAGCGCGGCTCCTGTACGCACACTTACGCTGTTTACGTAAACTTAACGGTCAACCTTAACTGTATTATTAAGCCATCCCGTCGCTCCAGCGCAGAAATAATATAACTACAGCACGTAAACGGTCAAAAACGGCGAGTGAGGAGAAAAAACTAATTACACACGAATACAAATCACGACGGATCTTCTGCCGGAGTGGAAACGGAAGCTCGCGGTATTCCTGAAAGCTCTGACATTGTGGAGTCGAGTGACAAAAAAACCGTTACAGAGCAACCGAGTACGGTGTCCGCGCGCGTGCCATAAATAAGATTCCCAAAACAGGCAACGTAATCGCGCACGGCGGTGTGTGGGCGGAGACAGAACGCGCATGCGCACTTTGGTTACAGAGCACTGTAGAGAATCTGACAGGATTCTTGTGTGTGACACAAAGCTCCAGATATGTACTAAAATGTTTTTTCCCCCTCATCAAATGATGCCTGGTACAGACAGCAGACATGTGGGGCAGCCGTGGCCTTGTGGTTAGAGAACCGGCCTTGTCATTGGAAGGTCCCAGGTCCCGGCCCAGAGCAGGACATGACTGAGATGCCCCTCTGAATAAGGCGCCTAAATCCCCAACTGCTCCTCAGGCACTGTGGCTTGGGGCTGCCCCCCGCTCTGGGCAAGTGTGTTCACTGCCCCCTAGTGTTCACTAGTGTGTGCAGCGGTCACATTCCCCTGTGTGCAAGCACAGTAGGCAAACAGGTCACTAATTAAATTAATTAGTAAAAAAATGAATTAACATAGGCTGGTGGTGCCTCCATAATGGTATACGGTTTGTTTAGCAAAAGTGTGAGACTCTTAAACTCAGGGTTTCAGAAATATGAACATCTGAACATCTGTATACGCAACCTGAGTAGTGCAAATAAGATAAAGTGACTGATCTTAGAGGTATATATACAAAGGGGTGCAACTGCAGTGAGGTGCAGTGTGAAAAGTAATTAGAGTCTGCAACAGTCCGTCCGATGTTGTGGGGGTAGTGATTGTATGAGGGGGCTATGAGTTGAGGAGCGGCTGGATGGCTTTGGGTACAAAGGTCGTCCTTCTCCTCTGTGTCTTGCACGCCGGACAACGAAGCCGGCGACCAAATGCTGAGTAGAGAGCTTCATACGCTGAGGACATGTTCCTGAGTGGCAGTCCAATGATTTTTGCACAGGTTTTTGCACAGGTTGGAGTTGAGCTTCCTGAGGAGATACTGTCTCTGACTCTGATGACATTTCCTGAGAATCTCTTTCGTGTTAGCTGAGAATTTCAGGTGGCTGTCGAAGATGGTGCCTAGGTATTTGTACTCATCCACCAGTTTGACAGGCATGCCATGGATTGAGGTGGTGACCGATGAAGCTAGCGCCCGCTGCTTGTTGGAGAAGGTTACCACTATCTCCTTGGTTTTTCTTATATTCAGCTCAAGGCACGAGTTGTCACACCAGTCCACAAACAGCCCTGGAGGGCTGGACCATGGGGCTGTGATGGGCCTGACGTTAAGGACAGAAGAACTGTGTCGTCGGTATACTTGACCAGGAGGGAATTGGGTTGAGTGGATCTGCAGTCGTCAGTGTATAGAATGAAAAGCAATGGAGAGGGTTGTGGGTTCCAGCCCTACAT
>JAOVVF010000033.1:6283942-6302351 GCA_028565595.1 Duopalatinus emarginatus | reverse complement strand
GTAAATGTATGTGTATATATATATATATATATATATATATATATATGTGTGTGTGTGTGTGTGTGTAAATGTATGTGTATATATATATATATATATATATATATATATATGTGTGTGTGTGTGTGTGTGTGTGTGTACATCGGTAAGAGGCTCCTCCACAGCTGTAATCTGTACCTCGGAATGTGAGCGCGCGCTGTTCCACTTGCTACTTGAACACCCGAGCTGTACCATTAGAGAAAAACGGAGGAGGGAACATTGTATGTATAACGTCATCACACTGTTATTGTTTATTGTTATTGGCGATGTATTCTTAAAGACTAAACAGTACATTAATCATATCTCATTTTTATCATTTTAAAAACGTCTATTTCCTTTTGTAATTTGTATCCTACCCCGATTCATAGTTCTCACCCCTATTCGCCCTCCCCCACCTCTTCCGAAAGTGGCTCCGTCCTCGAATTTGATTGACAGCTCCATATTTTGTGCAGGATTGTTTTTTTGTTTTGAACGCTACTCGAGACAGAGGACAAGAACAGAGTGATTCTGTGAGACAGAACAACAAAGACGGAAGGAAAGAAGTGCGAGATAAAGAGACCACTGAGCACGAGAGCCCTGGAGAAGAGCTGTTGTGATTTGCACATTTTTGCAACTCTAAAATAACGTCTTCAGTTATTTTGCAGGGTAAGTGTGTGCCATTTAACTCATTTTATAGTTGTATTTATATATATATAATCAGAGTGCATGTCTGTTTAAACTGAGTGTCTTGTAAAAAAAACAAACAAACAAACAAACAAACAACACCACATGGTTGAACTGTCTACGTTTAAAAATTACGACACTAGCAATTATTTATGTTAAGAATTACGACAATTAGCGACAAAATACGGCATTTGTATCCCGTCTTATTGTCTTATAGTGAATCCTGTGTGTTTTTTTTCTACACATTAAACACATTTCTCTTCGTAAACAGGTCCTTTATACCACTCGGGTGGCTTTGTTTTAAAAAACGCCAACAATAACGACACAGAAAAACAGGAAACAATACGGTTAAGAGCTGTTATTTATGATATATCTATATAATCCGTTATATATATATATATATATATAGCTATGTAGCTTAGTTACATATATCGCGCGTGCGAACGCTTGCTGTTGCCATGCACGCGCACATGTGCGCCGCCTTCTTCACTTAGCAGCTCCTGTGTAGCATCAGTTCTCTTAAAAACCCTGTAATATTGTATATACATACACACGTCTCGGCGTGTAAACGTGTCTAAAGTCGACGTACTTGCCACATGAACATCCTGCGTCCTTTCAGACTACTTTTGCAGCCCTTTAAACACACTAAAAAATAATATAAACCAGTATTTCTACCGTTTTTATACGTGGACAGAAATGTTTTGTGTTTGATAGGTTTTGATATAAAGCTAGTTAATGTTTTTATGGCGTTTTTATGCCTTCAACAAGCTGGATTCAACCGCATACTAATGTACTTAATAGTACGCGACGCTCCTCCATGTAGATTCACTGATATCAGGTACTGTTTAGTACGGTAGTGTGCAGTGTGGATTGGTCAGATCAGTGCAATGTGCTGTGTTTTCTTCTATTTTGAGGGGGTTTCTGTGTAATAAGGAGACAGACGGGTCTTGTTTTGTGTGTGTGTGTGTCTAGACTGTGTGTGTGTGTGTCAAACAGAGGTGTATCTAGTATGCTTTCCATATAAAGTCCAACATGCAAGTCATGACAAGATCAAATGATGGCTTTAAAAATGTTCCCAGACGACTTTTACTTTAATGTTGTCCCTTTTCCCCCCATCTCTTTGTCTGTCACACACACACACACACACACACACACTGTACTACAGGGAGCTGTGGCTGAAACTGCACCATGCATAGTGAGTCATGCAGCATTCAAATGCACAAGGATTTTGTGGTGCAACACAAATTTTTCCTGACCGTGTTGTTATTAAACAACACCTCAACAATCCAGATCAGGGAACACATACAAGGCTTTAAATACCCACCAGAGGACATATTGAATCCTGGTTTTTATAAGAGATGCATGGGTGGAGACAATGGCCATTTCTTATATTCAGCTCGAACCCAGCTAGCAAATTTCACACAGCCTGATTCTGGCCCATATCTGGCATGGAATGCTGACACAGATGAGGAGCGGATGCTGGGGCTCATGATAATTAACTTCAGTAAGGAGAAGAAAAAAGTATGACCTTTAACTACTATAATGTAAGTGCTATTACATTAAACATACAAGTCGTCGTTAGTTTAATATAATCTTGCCAAAATTGCCGTTCTATAAAATGGACCGACACGGTGAAATAATCAGCTTTACGGTGGTAACATCACACCAGCCCATTGTTGATTATTTTCCCATAACAGCACACCCTGTCTAGTATCGTTGCTACTACATATTAAACTGCCTACCCAGATAGCAGGTTTGATATGACCCATATAGTGCATAGAATGATGGCACAGAAGAGGGCTGGATACGGATGCCAGTTCACAGCCATAAAAGGGTCACGTATCGACCACCTTTAAACCACCACTGCCAGAATTGGCCCACGGGTCAACTATATGTACACCCAGGCATTTACCATGCCAGAAGTAGCCCAGATTTGTTTTGGGCCTTGTGGGCCTTGTGTGTTTTTAATATGTGGGCCACTTTTGGCTCATGTACAGTTTGCCAATGCTGACAGTAAGCCAGCAGTGCCATATTGTTGCCAGAAGTGGATCTGGATAGTTATAATAAGCTGTCTTTTTATATATACACAATTTGTTTTTTTGCAAATGTTTTTAACAAACAAGCCTTAAACGTCATGCCATGATTTTATTTTTTATCCTCATTTGAAGGGTCATTAAGTTAATCCATGGTCGGGCTGCACGATACTATAATATATCACTCTGGACTAAGTGGACTAACCCTGTGTTTACACTAGCAAGTCATGTTCTTTGTGCATGCCACACACACAGCCACGGTTTTCATGACATAGCAACAACCAGACATTGTAAGTGCCAGGAACATGACAAATCCAAAACCGTTAGCTTGATTCATCACTCTGAGCAATCCCTTGATGACATTTCACAAATGTACTTACTAACAGTGAGTGTATATCTGAGGGGACAACATGGTGACTCCGCAGTTTTGCAGCCTCTTTTGGTAGAAATGCGAGTCGTGTCGCTTGCAAATAAATTGGAGCCAAAGCATGTGCAGCCAATAGTATAGTGTGTCTACCCCTTGCCCGCCCCTACTGAATATGAACACTTTGTGCATCAAGCACGCACGTAGAGATGTGCAACTTAAGATGGCACGTTGAACGCTATCTCGCATGTCTTAATATGTTAAGTGCTAAATTGCAACTATGTTGAATTTATAGTTCCCAGGTAAGAGCTTTGTGTTATGACTGACTGAGATGATTTGACATGCTTGGTTGATGGAGTCACTTAAGAAAAAAAACAAAGGTGTGGCTAGCTAACCATAACAAGCGGAATAGATTTGTGCTATCACAATACTCACATCAGTTTGTTAGTTATGATGTATAAAGTTTGTGACCAAATGACCAACATACATGAACATGACTATGTTAGAATGTCTGTGTAAGTTTGAGGTTCATGTCCAATCACTTCATCAATTATGGATTTTAATTTACAAATATCAAATAACACGCAATAATACTCATTCATTATCTAAGATTCTTATACTACTGGTTTGGTGGTACTCATTGAAGACTCCTTGGAAAGGTCTCCAGGCCATCACAGGGTAGATGGGCACACAGGTAATTCAGTATCTTAAGTTCACCTGACTGCATGTCTTTGGACTGTGAGAGTAAACTTGCACATACATGAGAGTAAACCCCACACACACACACACTTAAAATTGGTGGACCAAGTATTTCTTATTATTCACTGAAGTCAAGTCTGAGTTTAGGATTGCTTGATCAAGTATGGTTTTTAAGTGTCAACTGTACAAACCCACTTCTAAATGCCTATGATTTTTACCCATATGTGGCCACAGGAATATCCCTCTTTAGTGTCTATAAATAGTCTGCCAACAAAGGGGCCCTCCACTTACTTCTTTGTACCACATTTCCATTGCCCATGTTGATGTACTAGAACAAAAAGCTATGGGTGAACATATTTGGATTCATAATGATTCATTGAACTTATAGGTTCGTTTCATTTCCAATTCACTAAAATTGGAAGGGACAGGGTGAAAAACCTATAGCATGTCGAGAGACATTATGCTTTTCCTCTGAAATCCCTTTCACAGTGTCCACCCATATATACAGTCATTGATTCCTACTTGACATGTGACGTATAAAATAACTTGCAATCACTGTGAATTCATCTTATTCCAAACCTAACTTAATTCAAGAAATGGCAAATTCCACCCATTTTCCAAACAAAATTGAAATAATAGACTTTTGTATTTCAGTACATTCTGGTTTGGGACATGTAACAATAGCTTCAAATATAATGGTATTTAATGTAACATTTGTGATGGTCCAGTAAGCTTACAAACATCCAAATAGGGACCAAAATAAGTGCACGTTTAACCATGAGTTATTAGTCAATTGCTATAAATAAGACATTCTCCTGAGACCCCACTGTCCTCATATGTCCTCATATGAGGACATCACATTTTCTCTCTTTGTGTTTATTCTTTTGTACAAGATCATGTGAGAAGCATTGAGTTTTTGGCCAAACAAAAACAAACAAAAAAAGACATTAATCAAGTTAAATAGTTATTGAGTATTAACACAAAGAAACAGGAGGAGAAAGTACAAGGTACCCAACATAAGAATTTGGGTGTAAGGAGGTTACAAATTATATTTCATTTTTTACTAGAACCACCAGCTCACCAGCCTATTCCATCAGAAACCTCCTTACTTCTACAGTTATTTAATTAATCAATTATTATTTTTTTCATTCTTTTTGTTTTTTTTGTTTGTTGGAGCCTCATGAATAACTGGTTCATTCCCATGGTAATGATGGTGTTGTTTCTTTGTCCCGCATGCACTTGCGTGACTTATTTGTAAGTGAGTGAGTAAGTGAACCACTCTTTGACCACTTGGCTTGCACGCTTATTTAATCGTGGAGCATGGAGAATGTGTACATACATACTGTCTATTCATTTTATTTTTTTAACATTTTGTTTTCAGAAAACTCTCAGTAACTAGTCTCTGGCCTGACAAACTACTTCCATGTAAAATATGTGCATAAAAGCACGTTTCTGGATAAACCGCGGCTGAGGACCTGCTATAGTCAGTTTTGTGTTGACTTACTGAACTGTGGTCATTTTTTTCTCATAGCCAGATAGGCTTTGTTACTGTATTTATTTTTTTCCAAGTCTGCATCTGGATCACAGTCAGGCAGTTAATGACCTCTGTCCTAGTGCATACGTAAACGTTTTGTTGGCAGATGCCTATGCAAATGTCTGTGCATGCACCTGCAAGTATTCCCTGCTTGGCAAAAGCAGTAAATACAATAAACCTACCAATAAGCAAAACATTCTCCACAAGACGGAACGCTCTCATTACCCCGGTATGGATTATTATGAAGGAGGCTAAAGGGCGACGTGTCAGTGCAGATGCTGCAAGTCGTGCCTTTGCTTCATTGCCACCAGGACTGCGTTTTATTGTCAGATGAGTCATGCAGAGTGCAGCGTAGCTCATATTTCACATTAAAGGCACGGAGTTGGATTTGCTTGGAAAAGAAATCTCAACATTACAGGAAGATGTTTTTATATTACTGTAATGCATGTTTGCACTCAAAAAACTCAATCAGTCTAAACGTTAATCAAGCTCATTTTGTCTAACCGAAGGAGATAATCAAAATAAATATTTGGTGGTAGATGCTTGTACATGACGATGTAACATTTGATTATAGAATTATGACTTGGTTCCTATATGAAAACTACATATTGTGATAATCGCACAACCTTTTAACACTGCTGTCCTATTCCACTGGGTTAAGTTCAGTTTTATTTTGATATCAGGTTTTAATAGTATGACGTCTCCTCTAGCTACACAAAATAACAATACCACTACTTGGAATATTCTAAAGTGGTGGCAGTAAGAATATTGTGTAGGTTGAATAACGTGGGTGTTGTATAACTAATTATGGCTGTTGAATAAAGTAAGGGATCACATGACATAACATTAGTTGTTGAAGCTTATTGGACATGCAAAGTGGGTCAGGACTGAAACACCACCTTGTAAATGAGTCGACACACATGGATAAAACCAAAACCGATACATCAGGGGTTTCCAAACTAGGGGTCACGACCCCACATAATGTGATTCACATGGTTTGCAAACACAATATCCAAAGAAACTCTCAGAACTCCTTATTATTTATTTATTTATTTATTTATTTATTTATTTATTTATTTATTTATTTATTTATTTTTTACAGGTTAGTATCAGTCTAACGACCAAGATGATTTTTGGTGATTGTTTTGTAGTGGTACTAGGAGCCAAGTTCAAATGCCACATTGAAATGAAGAGTGCACACCAATCAGCTGTAACATTTAACGCCACCTGCCAAAACAGGATCTCTGTTAATCTTCTGTGGGACCGGACCAGATGGGCTGGTGGCCACACCCTAAGCACATGAGCGACCTCTTTGTGACCTGGGTCCCGGTTCACTGGTTGTCCTTTCTTGGGCCACGTTTGGTAGGTACTAACCACTGTATACTGGGATGCATGCCGCAAGACATGCTGTTTTGGAGGTACTCTGAACCTGTTATCTAGACATCACAACCTGGCCTTTGTCAAAGTAACTCATGAGATGATGAGATTGTCTTGTTACAGTCAAAGGGGCGATTTATTAGACAGCAAGTGAACAGTCAGTTAACATGCTGAAAGCAGGATAAGAGAGATTGACAAAGGCCGAGCTATAATTGTTTGATGACTGGGTCGGGGCATCTCCAGAACAGCAGGTCTTGTGGTGTGTTTTCTGTATACAGTGGTTAATACTAGGGCTGGACCCAATGAGATTCGCTCATTGGGTAGGTATTCGAGAGGCAAAAGGCTGGGAAGCCTTACCTGTTAGGAAGCTTCAAATTGAATTTTTTTTTTTTTGTTTGTTAAGGCTTCTTTGTAATCCTAATAATTTAATGGTGATTTCTTTTGAAGCTATTAAACCAGCTTTGGAACCAGACTCTGAAGTAATATTCAGGCCATTTTCAGTGCAAAATCTCCCAACACGCCTTTCTTTCATGTGAAAAGTCATGTAAAATGAATTCAGAGTTTGGTTCCAAATCCGTCCTATTAACCAACAGCTCTGTTAATAGGAAGAGCAACTGCAAAAAAAAAAAAAAAAACACATGACGGCATAGTTCTTTTACATGCCTCCAGTTGCCCTGACAACAGCCTTGAGAGTGTAAACTTCGGGTTTCAAAAAAATGAAAAGACGGAGCCTTTTGTTTCACTGCAATTTTATTTTCTTGTGAAGAATGAAAAGATATGATTTGCTTTTACATTTTGCATTTGTTATTTATGGAAAGGAAAATTAAAAATGACTTTTTTACTGTTTCTTGTATTTGGATTTTGAAACAAAATCAACTTCATTTTTAAATTTAAATTGACCAAAAGACACACTGACCTATTCCCTGTTTGTTTGTTGTTTTTTTTTTGTTTTTTTTTAAATTATTATTACTTGTACTTTTTAAAAATATTTTTAATGTGTTTAAAAAAGAAAAAAAAGAGGCTTTGAATATGTGCCGAATATCGGTTCAGAATATCTGGAGCATGGTCTTCCAGAAGTGGTCCAAGGAAGAACAACTGGGTAACAAGGGGGTCATGAGCACCTAAGGGTCATTCATGTGCCCCACAGAAGATCCACAGAAGGACCTTTTGCGAACATCATGTTGCTACAGATACCACAGGATACTTTCAGAAGTCTTGTCTGAAGGAGTCCATGCCTCGACAAGTCAGAGCTGTTCTGGAGGCTGTCTTGGCAGGTCTTGTAAAAGTTATGGCTTATTGGTTTATGTTCTCTCCTGATATGCTAGTGTAGGTATTCAAGAATAAAACAGTCTAGCGCTGCAAAGCAAGATACCACGTGTCAAAGTACATACTATTATTGTGTACTTTTTTTTTTTTTTATAGTGTGGTTAGTGCTTCAAACCTAACATCTGATTTATGTACATTTTCCAGTTTAGTTTAAAAAAAATGAGCTAATGATCAGCTTTTTCTATTTAAGACCAAAGCTCACGATGAAATTTGTGATGATGGTGTCAACAAGTCTTTATGCTTGACATTGTTATATTCATTCCATATGATAATCAGGGACGTTTTGGCTTCAACGTGTGCCATTTAGTGAATATCTCATTTAATCCCCCAGGTTTACGTAAGATAGGCAGGCAAGTATGCAAACAATGCCACTTATGCAGCTGCTGCTTCTACACGTGCACACAAGTCATGTTTTAAGTATCAACCTCTGCAGAACATACTGTTCCTTATGTATAATTTGAAGCTGGAGCTAAGAGAGATGTGTCCTTTTTAGACACGCCTCTATGAAAAGCATGAAATGCATGTTCACCCTTAAACCCTAGACTGGGACTACAGTAGCTGCTTTAGATTTTATTTATTTATTTATTTTTACCATAGCAGCAGTTGGCTTAAGAGAGACGTCATTACAAAGGGACACTTGACGTTTGTATTTGTGGATTAATTCGGCAATTCAACAAGCAGAGGCTTTTACTGTAAGTGCTGATGAAATACTTTTTTTTTTTTTTTTTCCAAGCTCAAATTTACTCTGTTGGAAATCTTTTTGCCAAGCTGGAACATCGAGTCAACAGAACTGTTGACTACAGGTTCTGAGATTGCCTCCAAGCATCGAAGTCCTGATGCAATTTCCTTTTCAAGGCAGCAACAAAGTTGTTTATTTGTCAGGAATATAAACCTCAATAAATTACCTTTTTAATGTAACATTTTCACAATTAGGTTTCCCGTAGTCATCAGCGCTGTGAGGGTATGAGAGACGCCCCAGTCATTAGAGCAATTTTTGTAAAGTTGTATAAGCCGTATTTAAAAAAAAAAAAAAAAAATACAGAATCGTAACCAACATAGTCTCAGGCTGTATGACTGGCTCATACAGTGACCGAGATGACCGCAGACTCCTTCAAGTTCTGGCTCAGGTTCAGATAGTAGCACAGTACTTACTCTGTTTCCACTTGTCCATGCTATTTTTACTAGTCTGTAGCACCGCCCATTCACACTTGTCTCTTTCCCCATTTGTCCATTCCCTGGTCTACAGTGCCATACACATATCTTGGAGTTCCTCTGTGCCACCAGTGCACAGATCTGAGTCAAAGAACCTTTTAGGGAACCTAAACCTCATGAGCAAGCTAGAGTAGGTAGTACATACCTGTTTGCATTTATTTATTGTTAGCAGTAAAAGCCAAAATGACTCTTACAGCCTCGAGAGCAGCTATATACACATCAGGCATGATTTGATATCTTTGGCACCTTTTTTGTTTTTAATATCTTTGAGTGTTTCATTTGGGTTTCATGAGGAAAAGCAGTAAATTTCTGTAAAAGACCCACCAGGACAGTTTTTTTTTTATTTTTTTTTTTATAGTTTTTCTCGGTAAGTGACCCATTTTGGTACGTTACACCTTGTAGTAAAAAGTAAATCGGGGAGAGTGCTAAACGTCATACTAAATAAAATAATGAGAATATTGCTCTGTAATGTTCGTGTTCCCAACATAAAGACACAGAGATGTCATGGCATGAAGAAATGTGGAAAGGGTTCAGATGGTCAAGCAGCCTCACCACCTGTCTCTGATGCACAAGCACAAACAAGATGGCAGCTTTAATTTCGGCTGTCTTTTCAGCTACAAAACAATAAGAGTGTACAGAGATGTGGTGTCCACTCTTATGTACAGTCTGTGGTCTTGACAGCCGTGGTATTTGGTAAATTGCTTAAAGACACCATAAAATTTACACACAGTTTTTAAAAGTAGCATTATCAAAGTATCCTGAGGCATGATGTTGATCTTATTTTGAGAGCATCACATCTTATAACATGTCAAATTTATATGTTACTATTTTGCCTCCACCCCCAATAAAAAAAAAGAAAGGTCGGAGCCTCTAGTAACACACACAGCACATAGGGACAATTCAACTGGCTGGGAAAAGTGAAAGTTAACTATTTGCATACTATTTGGAATGTGACTTCTGCGTTTAACCCATTCATGCTGTAACACGCACACTAGGGCACTAAGGGGCAGTGAAAACACTTGCCCAGGGTGGGGGGCAGCCCCAAACCATGGGAAACGGGGGAATAGCTTGGCCTTGTTGCCTTGCTCAAGTGCACTTCAGTTGTGTCTTTGCTGTTGTGGGGATCGAACCAGGAACCCCCCGGTTCTCAAGTCCACGGTTGTCTACATGAATGCATGGCCAGTCGGCATGTATGTCTGTAGTCAAATTTTTGTGGTTGTATAAACATACCACGATTTGTTACATGTGAAAGGTTTTTTTTTTTTTTAAAAGCAAATGTTATGAATGCTTGTTTTTTTTTTATTTTTTTTATTCGTTTTATATAATGTGTTGTAATTGGTAGTAATAGCAATAGTGAAAACCAGACCAAACCAGAACCCAAACAAAACATGCTGCTTTTTTTTTGACATAAGAAGTCGTGACAACTATGTTGTGTATAATACATTTAATTACTGCAATCATTTTGTTGCCAGAAGAACAGTGACAAGTAGGGCTAGTTTAGTACCCTTGTTTTGTAAGATTACTTGCTGCTGTAGCTGAAGATATAGTGCTTTGTTGCCAAAGGATCCATAGCAAATATGTTTTGTATAGTACAATCACTTGCTGCTCCTTAGATTAGCCTGAGTGCACAAAGGCTTAATATAGATAAGGACTAAACCTTCTTATGTCAAAAGTGCTGACAATGAAGACTTCTTGTTAAATAAACATCATCCCCATATGAACTATTAGAAATCTTTTTAGAAATGATACCATATTAGAAGGAAGGCATTGCTATAAACACCTGATCTGAATTATAGCCGGCACTACTGTCTGAATGAACCGATGGTGTATCTGGCAGTGATGGCTCAGTGGTTAAGACGTTAGACTTCTGATCAGAAGGTACATCCACCACCACCACCACCACCACTGATCTGCACCTGGTGGTCCCTTGAGCATGGCCTTCAACCCTTAACTGTTCACTTGTATAAAAATGAGAGTCACTTTGGATAAAAGCATCTGCCGAATGTCAGTGAGTATGTTGGTGTAGTCATGTATTGACTTATGCTTAATAGCAACTGGAGTACATTTTTGCTTGCATGTCAGGACTGGTGTCGTTTTTATGTTCAGTAATTATAGGACAGGACAGAAAGAGGTAAGAAGTGAGAGAGATGAGATATGCCTGCGCTCTAGTCAATGCCCTTTTTTGCTCTTGCTTGTTTAAAATGATGTCTCTATTGCTGTGAAAAAAAAAAAATGAAACCATGAAGGGAGGTGGATTAAAAAAAGCAAGGAGTATTTGGCACCTCGCTGCGTCTCCATGGTGGCCAATGTTGCACTACTTCTTTTTTTTTTCTCTCCATCTAAGCTCTTCTTTTCTCTCTGAATATTGGAAACCGACAAGTAGGCAAATGAAGAAGGATTACATTCACATCGTTTACTTTAAATTTAGAACAGTACAGATGAATACAGCAAAATGTTTTCTTTTCAGGCTTTAATGATGCTTATGTATGTGACTCACGTGGCCTCCAAACACAAACTATAGGGAATGTCCACAAACACGCCTAAGCACACTTTATATTTAGGTCTATAAATAATGCAGATTTTAACCTTTATCAGTCTGGCATCCACCTATCTCTCTCTACCTCTGTCTGACACCGCACACACACACACACATGCTACAAATCCCAGGATCACACACATCTTGTGAATCTGCTAGGTGACATTCTACATGGCATTTACTTTGCAGTAAAAGTCTCTCTTCCTTTCTGTCTCTCTGTTCAGGTCATTTATTTCTCATGCTCAGACTGAAAAGTCTCAGCTAAAACATTTGTCTAATAGGCTGCAGGCTTGTAACTAAACATGTATATATTATTAGCACATAACAGGGAGACTGCAGGAAATGTGGTATTTTATCATTTTTATTTATTTATGCAGGTGCTGTGAGATGTGTTCAATTTTATATGCTCAGTCAAGGTTGTGGTGGTTTAAAGACTGCTACTAATTTGTTTGCAAAAAAGAAAAAAAAATCATTAAATTATTTTTTTTTTCTCCAACCAGTTATGATGTCGAGTTGTCAAGCTAACTCATGTAGCTGAGTTTGAGAGCGAGAATTTGCAAGAATTCGCAATTTTCAGTGTGTCTGGGGTAGAGATCGACCGATATAGGTTTTTCTAAAACCGATGCCGATGTCGATATTTGGAGGTGAGGGTCAGCCGATGGCCGATCTGTGCTGCCGATATTTAGGGCCGATTTTTAGGGTCGATATCTTAAAGTTTTCCCCTTTATTTGCATGCTAAAAAATCTCACTAATAATCAGTGGATGCACAACATTTCTGAACTTAACATCATTTATTGAACACTGACTTGAACCGTCTCTCGAATCTTACTTTTGTGCGCCTAAATATTTAACCAAAGTTAACCAAACAATATCGATACACTGACCAAATATAAACATAAAAAAACTGTCAATCGTTTACATAAAAGTTTTAGAATATGTATCAAACTGAGTCTTAAAAGTTTGTTGGAGCATAAGTATAAACGTAATGTACATTTAAATAAAACAAATTAAAAAAAAATCAATTAAGCTGAACAATACAATATAAATACAATAAAAATATCTAAAAAAAAAATTAGTGGGGCTGCAAACACACTCACAGCAACCAGCAACATTTGTGTTCGGTTTAATGAACGTAGAAAATCACAGAAAATCTAAAGTATTCCCAATATCACTGAATCACTCACAGTAATACCTGACTTTAAATCGGTGCTTCTAAACACAAATATCGGCCGACGCCGATATAGTAAAAAATCGCAAATATCGACCTGATATATCGGCTGACCGATATATGAAAACATTAACAGCGGTGGGTTTGGTGGTAAATCCGCTGATTTCAGTACAGTGCAGGAAGCAATGGCTCGAACAGACGATGCTGTTGTAGTAAAGCACCTCCAACCTCATAGCAAGGCAATGTTGTCTCTGCAGACCACCAAAACCAATAGTTATGTTATTGTGTTGCCTTCTTTGTCAGCCTAAAAATGTAGCATTCAGAAACTCAACATCCAGCTTGTGAAACCGTGAGTGATGTATTTGACTAATAGAATGTGCGACTGAGTTAGCAGTAAGCAACGACTTATGCTAAAAACTTGTGTTACTTTAGCTATTATATGCTAATGTTAATAATTGTGACCAGTGAATACGCAGTTGTGACGCTCACTTTGTACGATAATTTTGCTGTGTTTAAGGTGTTTAAGTTTGCAAATAACTAGTTTACAGTTTTGCCAAATTTTAATAATTAGTTTGAAGAGATATTGTTTTTTATCTAATTTAGTGTTGCATGCTGCCTAAATAAGGTTATGATTATAAGGTTATAAATCTGATGATGTAACTCAATACTCAATTAGTCTTTTAACTAGATACTTCCTTATTTTCTACTTAGGTAATAATTTAATTGACTGCATTTGCTTGCATTTGAGTAATTGTTACTTTAATAATAGGGCTACTGTACTCACCTGGGGCACATAGTTGTAGGGTTCATATTTCGTTTCAACAAAGTCTGGTTTCGAGAGGTGTTCATTAATAATATTGGGTTTCACTCATATTGGGTGTGATTAGAAACTCCTCATTATAAGGAGATTCGAAATGCATAGCATAGGTTTTCTGCTTGTGTAATGCTAAAGCAGATCGATCCTAGAACATTCATTAGTTTTAGTGATTTATTTTAAATAGGCAAATGCTAAGAAGGTCTATGAAGCCTGTAGATCAAATCAAGTCGAATCAAATTGAGCGTGCTGAAACAACTTGGATAATTGAAGTGCACACAGAGATAAATTAAGCAGCAGGCACACGGGTAAAGAAAACGTTTCAAACAGTCAAGTTTCAGCACGAGCAAGTCGGTGAGAAATATAGCTGGAATAAATCTGTAGTTAAATGGCGAAACTATCAAGAGATTAATTAATAGGATTCATCGTGTTTCTTGGTTAATAACGCATTGAGATCATGACAGAATTTGCTTTTGTAATTTGCAAATAACTCTCCTGATTAAATTCAAAGGAGAGTGTTAAACATGGTGACATCTAAAACACTGTTATAAATAAATGCTGTTTCCTGTAACTCAGGTTTGAGTGTTGTTTAGATCATTGCACAATTGAAACAGTTTGAACTGAATTAAAATGAAACAAAATGTTGAATGTAAAACTACTACCACTATGCGTGTTTTTCAACGTGTGTGTTTTTTTTAACACTGTTTCTGGCCGTACTATTTTGTCATTGAGAATTTAAATACTACAGCTGGTAATGGTATTAAAAATGTAGCTGTAGCCCTGAACTTGCTAGCTGGTAAAGGGAAAGTGAAAGTGAATTGACTGACCTACACAGAGTGTGTTGAAGAAACCAGTTTTGTGATCAGAAGGTCCCTGTTTCTATCCCCACAACCGACATTAAGCCCTTAAGCAAGGCACCTTACCCTTAACTGCTCCCGCCGGGCACTGTGGATAAGGGCTGCCATCTGCCCAACCTGTGGCATAATGTGTGTGTTTCACTGCGCGGATGGATTAAATGCGGAGGTGTGCAAGCACTGTATGACCACCCGTGCCGTGAAGTGCACACCAGTGACAGCACGTTTAGGGAACACTCTATTGAACCTGGGGAGCGGTTGGGGGGTGAGGTGCCTTACTTAAATTTAATAACAAAGCTAATGATGAACATAAAGTTTTATAGATGTATACATTTAAGAAACAGCAGAGTATATACCAGTGCAAATTAAAATCCCATGCACCAACTAGTTACATTTGACACACTTATCCAGAGCAACTAACAAGGTACTGGTATTACAGGTAGGCCACCGGTGTTAGGGGTCTTGTCCAAGGACCCTTATTAGTGTAGCACAGACTGGTTGCCCAGACCGGGAATCAAAAACAGGTCTCTCACATGGGAGCCAATGATGTTACCACTGTACCACACCAACCACAGTTCGTTAGTTAGTTACCAGGATGCGAATGTTACTAACAGTGATGTCTAGTATTGCAAACAGTATAATGTCAGTAATGATGACTGAGTTTATTATATTGGTACATCAACAATTTGGAAATTTTTGTGATTGCTATAGCTTTGGTGAATGCATGTTTTCATCATTCTGAGACACAAATGTAGAGTTATGTCTACACTGGGCAGTGGCGTACGGGTAACTAGCGGGGGACGCTGTTTTGGTTGCAAGGGCAGGAAGACATATCCAGATTGGATCTCATGTATGTCTTTGCTTTTTATGAATGGAAAGGTGCTTCTAGTCTATTTTTAGTAGTTTTCTGGCCGTTTAAACTGACTGGTCTTATAAGTGTGCAATGATTAGCTTATACAGTCTATTTACTTTGTGTGTGTTTGTGTGATTCACTATATGCTAAAAGTATAAAATTTTAGTTTTTTATTATTATTATTATAGTATATTAGTACTATACTATATTATTTAGTATAGAAAAAGTATAAATTTTTTTATCTAAATGACAATATTCTTCAGATTCCATCATGATTTTCCATATACGAGGTGTAAAGATATAGTAGACATCATACAGAGGTAATCATACTGGGGACAAAAGTTTGATTGACTTTTGATTCTGTTAGACTCCAATAACCAGTGACCGAGCATTAGAAATATTTTGGCAGACCATTGCCTCCTTCATCTTCTTCTTTGACATGCAGCTTGTCCGAAAATGTCACAGCACCGCATACCCGAGTGTCTCGTAACAGAAGACCTAAAAATACCTTGCTTAATAACCTCTAAATGCATCTCGTACTGCAATCCTAAACGACACCACGAAGGCCACGTGTGCAGGCGGCGGCAGAAAGTTCAGTTCGGTTTTAGCAAACAAAAAAAGAGAGAAGTGTGCTGAAGGTCACTCCATGAGATACGTGTGGGATATGTGTTTGGGGTTGGGGATAAGTACTGGAGAAGGGCTGCAATACCATATTCATGTTACTGAATGGTGGCAGCCATTATTTTTGAGTGCTTTATTGCTATAGAGGTTAGAGACTGATTATTATGGCAATCACGCTATTGCTGAATGTCGTCTTTTTATTATTCCACCCTTTTCTTGTCCAGCTAACATCTGCTGGAATTTAAGATATCAACACTGTTCCAGCTCTGAAATGTCCATCCTGTTGACAACATGTGTGCTTGTATATAGCTTTTGGATACCTGCACTCGTTCATCCGCCACACTTGTTTTTATCGGCCATTCATTTCTATAGGGAATTTCTATAGTGTGTGTTATATGTATAGGTAAAAAAAAAAAAGGTAAATCGTCCTTCCCACTGATACACACATACAATCACCTGCCAGAGCAATAGTATTTGCACCCCAGCAATTCTCTAGTTATGTGCACCTCTCTAGTTTTTTTTTGTACTCGTTTCCACAGTATAACAAATTTGTTTCTTACATTCTGTTAATCAGTTAACAAATAAAAATGTGTTTTATTTGTGAGGTGCTTTTGTAGCTTTACAGGAATATACAATTCAGATAGAAGTGTTGCATTTATGTCAATTGTATTCGGACTGAGCGTGCCAGAGGTAATGTTGGCAAAGAAAAACTCTCCAAGATAACAAGAGGAAGAAACCTTGAAAGAAACCAGGCTGCAAAGGGAACCTGTTATTATTTGGGTGACACAGATAGTGTGATTATAAATAATTTCTTCTTTAACTGTTACCATGGAAAAAAGGTGCTATTATGTAAGCAAGAACTTCACTATAGTGTTTAAATGAGGTTTGTTTTACCAAATTATCAGCTGTTTACTGATGGACACTTGAGTGATGGAGTTGTTTTGATGACTGTTTACATCACTCCAAAGTCCAAAGCCAAATTCATGGTTTCCAGCATTATTTTTAGGCTTGTCCATGTGATGCCATCATCAAGCAGTCAAGTTCATGAGACGAGAACTCATAACTCAACCAATTATCGTGGTTCTTGTTTGTTCCACATGCTTCATTTCTGCCCACCTGTATTAAAGTAAAAACCCACCAAATTTCATGATGCTTTGTCAAATCAAGCACCTCTATTCTAAGAAACCTGTCTAAATTTGAAGCATGTACTACAATCACATGAGCATGTGATTGTAGTAGATCTTCTGCTGAAGTTTATCCAGAGACCGAGCTGGTTCAGTGGGGGAAAAAAAGTAGTGTTACTGAAGTACTCTATACTGACTGGCTCTGCTACAGTACATTCTGAGTGCACGTATCAGCCTGGCGAAACATTTGCTGGGTCTGTGCTCCACCAGTTGATGACCCCTGCTTTAGAGTTTATCGCACGTACATACACATTCCTCTCTGTTTGTCTGCTCACTAGAGGCCATTTAATAACACATCTCATGATTTCGGATGTGCGAGTGTTGATGCAGTATCAGTTGACCAGGGATCTTGTGTATGAGTCACAATGACTGCAAGCACGAAGTTTATTTACACGTTTACCACAGTGGCTCAAGTGGCTGTATGGCCGGAGTGGCTAATGGGGAGATTGGCGAGGATTCCTGATGGACCGGCTCATGTCAATCTCGGTTTTGGGCCCTTTTGGATTGGAAAAATACTTTTTACGCTTATGTCACTTATCTAATCATCTTGCATTCGTTCTCCATTCAAATAAGTGTTCATTCTCCATTCATCTGGCAGCACAGCCCCTACATTGCAGTAGATTAGACGGGTTCTACAATCTGAGGAATTCTCCCCTTCCGAAATTTAAGTTGGTTGGGCCCACAAGTCGACTTTTCTGGAGTGGTAAAATTAAATATAGCATGATGCATCAGTCGAAGGTGTTGGGGTGCATGAAGAGGCCAGGGGGAGCCGAAATGGCTAGGGGTAAAAAGAAAAAGAAAGGCGTTAGAAGATGATGCTGTAGATGCGAACCTGTTTTCCAGACGACAGACCCCAGTTGCAATCGGTAAAGAGAAATATGGAAATAATTTTATATTGACAGTGTAAGGCTATTGCGCAACGTTTGCAATGTCAACTTAAAATAGTTTATATTGTAGAGCCCAATACACACTATTTGACTCCCAGGCTGAAAAAAGGGCCCATTTCATTTAAGGCATTTGGCAGACGCTCTTATCCAGAACGACTTACAAGGTTATTAGTATTACAGGTAGGCCAAAGTAGTGTTAGGAGTCTTGCCCAAGGACCCTTATTGGTGTAGCACAGACTGGCTGCCCA
>JAOVVF010000033.1:6273580-6283842 GCA_028565595.1 Duopalatinus emarginatus | reverse complement strand
TGCCCAGATCAGGAATCGAACCCAGGTCTCTCACATGGGAGCCCAGTGATGTTACCACTGTACCACACCAACCACCAGCGTAACACACAGCTAAAGATCATGTCAGTTTTTATGACCCTTAGTAGACCCTTAATTTTGCGTTGTCTCATTAGGAAACAGCAGTCTTGGTTTAATGTGCTGATTCCAGTAGACTGCTGATTAGTTAAATATAAGCCTTGATGTACTTCAAGCAAGGCTCAAGTGTATACATCATGTTCCAACTAGCAGTTCAAAGCAGTGTGACCTTTATCTTGTAGTGGTTAGTAAGATTGCTTTCTTAGCATTTCGCTCTTGCCAAGCAGCTTAGATTCTTTGGCTCCTGTGTTTTGTGTAGTACAATCGAGCAGGTGGTTCTTCTGCCTCAGCATCTGGCATGCGGTTCACAGGAGACTGTGACTATGATGAGCTTTTTCACTGGGATGCGATCCCGGATTTTTAACATTTACAACACGACTGAATTCTACAAAATATTTATGACGGGGCTTGATAACAAATCACAGTTGCAACACAACCGAGGCATTTCCTGACTGACAGGAAGCTTTTCCCTGTTAATATTTTTTTCTTCAAAATTCCTACATGGACAGATGGTTCCAGCCCATTTTCTCTCTGGTTTCCTCTCTCCTATAGCACACTCCTGTAGTGTTTGACCTTCTTCCCCAGGATCATTGTTCTGATAAGTTTCTGGCTGACTAGCTCTCGTGATTTAATGTCTTTTGTGTCCTGCCTGTTACAGTTGCTACAGAAACCTCCAGAATTCTCCAAACTGATCTACTGTAAATCACTGCTACTTGGCTACCTAAAAGCAAGCATTAGACAGCGATACCTCAGTGGTTAGTGCACCTGTATGTTATATTGAATTGTATTGTATTACATTATAGTATATTACTTTTCCCCTTTTATTGAAAGGTTCACAGGGCATGCAAGAGGCTTGTGCGTCATCGCAAAATACACAGTAAATGTCTGGTCAGGGTTGCAGTGGTTTAAATCGACTGATTAATTTGTTTGTATTATTTGGCAAATAGAGGCAATTAGAATTATTAGAAATTATCACAGGCAGGTACGAACAAAGCATTAACTGCCTGATCAAGAGTACAAAAACAGTCCAGTTGATGAGTCATGGTGAACGATAAAGAACTCAAATTCAGAAAGTGCTGCTTTTTCCCTTTGGGTTTTTTTTTTCTGGGGTTAAAATGCACATACATTTGGGCAGCACTTAAACTTACTTAAACACAATTATTATAGAGCAGCTTTACAGAAAACTGGATGTATATTTAGATCCCCAAATGAACAAACCGGTGCCAAACGTGGCAATTAAAAAATTCCATGAGGCAACATGAGGAGGATGATTTAAGATTATCATCTAGGTGACACCCAGGTTCAGATTGGCAATCAATTCCTAAAAATTGTTCTAAATATATTTAGCCAAATTATAAACGAATGTTCCTTTGAATAATTACAAACCCCCGCCACCTCCACATTCCAAAGTCCAGTGCATTATGCCACTGAAAACCTAGGAAGAACCCTGGTTTATGTGTTCTGTTATGGCTTCTGTAAACTACTGTGCTGATGTTATGAGTTAAACAGAGGAAGAGATATTAAGTCAAATGAAAAAAGTAATGCAGCTTCTGCGTTTCTTTCGAGATGTACTCAACAAGTTCTTCTTGTCAGCTTAAACCAGCTCGTCCATTCTCTTTTGACCTTTCTCCTCATGGCAGTTGTTTACATGTATTGAACTGCCACGTAGACCACTTTCACATCGTCCTGTGTAAACTCGCGACTATGATCAGATCAGCGACTTCTGAAATACTCAAACCATCCAACAGTCATTCCATGGGATACCCTGCTTCCAAAAAGTTAGGATGCTGTCCATAATGTGAATAAAAACCGAATGCAATGGTGTGCAAATCATTTAAACTCCATATTTAACTGAAAATATTATAAAGACAACCGATCAGGTGTTGAAACTGAAAAATATATTTTTTTTATTTTTTATTTGTTTGCCTATTTTGAATTTGATGTCTAAAAAACATTGGGACAGGGCCTGCTTACCACTGTGTTGCATCTCCACTCTGTAAGTTGCTGTAGTTTTTAAGGAGAAATGTTTTCCAGTTTTTCTTTGATTTTGACCACACAACAGTCGTCTTTGCCTTTTTTTTTTTTTTTTTTCATAATACAGCAAATGTTTTCAGTAGGTGACGGGTTTACCACCTGGTCTCTCTTCTTATGGAGGCATGTTAATTGTTTTGCTGAAATAAGCACACTTTCCCACAAAAGAGACGGTCTGGATGTCGCTTGTTGCTCCAAAACCTGTATATATCATTCAGCATTAATTGTGCCTTTAACCGATGAGCCGTCATCCATGCCATGTGAGCTTATTCACCCATATACCCTCACAGATGCTGATTTTTTTGAACGGTGTTCTGATTAGCCAGATGGTCCCTCTGCTCTTTAGCCTGGAGGGCACGGTGCTCATAATGTCCAAAAAGATTCAGATTTTGATTTGTCAGACCACAGGACACTTTTTGACTTTTCGCCTCGGTACATCTTAAATGAGCTCTGGCACCGAGAATGTTTTTGCGATGATGTTTATATATGGTTTCTTATTTGTATGGTAGAGGTTTAACTTGCATTTGTGGATGCAGGGGGATCTTTGTTTACAGACAGTGATTTCCAGAAGTCTTCCAGAGCCTACTGAAACACATACACACCAGTGAACACACTTGCCTGGAGCGAGGAGCAGTTGGGCGAGTTGGGTGTCTTGCTCAAGGGCACCTTAGTTGTGTCTTGCCCTGTGCAGGGATTGAACATGGGGGCCTTACTGGTTCCCTAACCACTAGGCCATGGCTGGCCCAAGCATGACTTTACCAGTCTTTTTTTTTTTTTTTTTTTTTTTTTGCCCAATCAACATCTAATATACTGTTCTTATACTAGTTTAAATTTGGGGTTTTTTGTGTGATTTGTACATCCTTTCATTCTGTTTTTATTTACATTTTGTACAGCGTCCTAACTTGTTTTTAGAAACAGGGTTGTATGTTCATATATGTTGGTGGTCATTGTTGTTCTAGGTTCATGGGGTGGCCTGGGTGAATGTAAAACCACCAGCCTGAATTTTTGTCTTAGTCTTACCCTAGTGATACCAGTGGGATTATAATTCATCAATCTAACCTACTGAACTCAAGTCAAAGTCAGAATAGCTTTTAGCCAGATTTCTCAGAAATGTTTTTGTTTTTATCCATTTCAAACTGTTTATGCACTTTGATTAGTCTGTAGGCTTATCTTTGTGTTTGCCTATTCAAATGCAGCATTAAAAATGGACCAACCTTTGTAGTATTGCAAAAGTATTGTTGTGAAATCTAATGTCTGAAGGGTTGTTCACCTGAACTTGGCCCACAGGTTCTGTTGCCAACAGCTTCAAACTTCCCAACATTCTTCAATAATACAAGTGATATTTATGATGAAAATCTCGTGTATAAATGTCGCTGTGGACGATGCTGCAAACCAAGCTGTCTGTTATCATGAAATTTTATCATAAAAAGGTGGTGAGAAATGTACGCATAGGTTTCTCTTTCTTTTTTTTTTTTTGTTTGTTTTTAGTTTTTCAAGTGTTTGGAAGTGTAATTGAAGATGGGATAAATTTCATTCACACTGATTGTGTGCTGGATGCTGTATTGCTCGGTGATTGCTCGATGTATTACAGTTAAAAAGTTTGTGTAAAAATTTTATGTAAATAGCAATTCTGTTATTGAAACATGTCCCCACAGTGAAGCATGAGGCCCTCATGTTCAATGAGAGCTAAAGAATAAAGAGGGGAAAAGGGTTGACAAGGGAGACGAGGGGGCACAGAAAGGACAAAAAAAGTGTGCCAACTGAGTTGTTTGTCTCTGTTCAGCTAAAGCTCATTTGGACACTTGTCCCTGTGTGTCTCGCGCTCTCTCTCTCTCTCTCTGTGTGTGTGTGTGTGTGTGTGTGTGTGTGTGTGTGTGTGAGAGAGGGAGAGAGAGAGAGACTGTTGCTTATCGTTCTCTGCAAGCAGCCGTGTGTAACCTGTTCCTGTTCCATTTGAACAGTGCCAGCTGTCACCCTGTTACGCGACACTCAATCATGCGCCCTTCACCCTACAGCCTTGAACCGTGTCTATGCATGTGTGTCGTGTATCTCTGTGTACATGTGTGTAAATAAGTAACACGGTGCTATGTAGGCTGTTTTTCAAATGCAAAACGAAATTAAACTAAAAGCTAGTGAACTTGTAAATTGAATGACGTACTGGACGTAAGGGTAAAGTTGTTAATGTAACGGTAAATCTGCTAAATGTAAGAATAAAGCTACTGAATGTGCGAGTAAGGCTTTTAACACAACAGTAAATCTTCTGAATGTTGGAGTAAAACTAGTGAATGTGAGACTAAAGCTTTTTTAATATAACAGCAAATCAGTAAGATTTACTGTAAGAATCTGTAAGAATAATATGACGGAATGTGAAAGTAGAAATACTGAACGTTTTAAATACATCTGTAGCTCGACTGAATCTAAGAATTAAACAACTGAATGTGAGACTAATGAACTACTGAACTTGAATTTACAAGAACTAGTAAATATGCAGGTAAAACTAAATCTAAAAAAGTGAACGAAACAGTAATGGTAAAGCTACTGAAAGTGATCGTAAACATACTGAATGTGAGAGCAAAACTAGGGAATATGTGGGTGAGACTAGAATAAAATACTAGAATAAAACTACTGAGCAACTGAATTAGAACAAATTGTTAGTAGACTGTTTTTAAGGCGTGCGTGTGTGCGTGTGTGTGTGTGCGCGTGTGTGTGCGTTCTATTTCAGGACCCTGCAACATTAGTCGCGTGTTGTTTTGCCGTGCTAGTTTTGTCTGGCTGCATGTCGTCTGCATTGATTTGTTCTTTGTCCTGTAGAGAGCAGTCGATTTCTTTATTTACACATGAAATGGTGCAGTGCAGGGAACCGTTTTCCCCCATTTTGACCTGTATGATTTATTTGCCTCCCTTTTATAACTTACTTTATCACACAATGAAAATGTAGACAAATTCGAAGCCAGAATTTGCACATTTATGACCAGCAGCTGAAGACGAACAGTGAGAAATCCCGACAGAAACAAAGCTGCGTGAGAGTGTATGAATACAGACTTGTTTACTCTATTAATTAGATCTTTCTTCTTCTCTCTCTTTCTTTGTGGCGTCACTCTTTCAGGGCTTTTTTTTCCCGTCTCTGTGCAGTGACAGACGCTTCCCTTTGTTCGGTTTTACAGATATTACATGCTCTAGAAGACACTGTCTCAGACGGAGACCGAGAGGGAGTGACTAAGAAAGAGAGGGAGATAAAGAGAGATTAGGAAAACTGATTGAAGTTCCCTAAAGGATTAGGTATAATACCACTTCTTTATTGCTTGTGTGTGAGATGTTTTTCAGTCTTGTCATAAACCTCTTGCATCTCTGCCTGCACAGACATGTACATACTCAAATCTCTCTGGCTCTGACTGCCTTATTTGGGGTTTTCTGTTTTGACCATTGTGGTCAGTAGTCACGTATTTAACGCTGTACTGACATTTGATCAATCAACAACAGATAGTGTTTCAAAACAGACCGGAGCTGAAGTGAGATTGCATAGCAGTCCTGAACAACGAGCAATTATAATAATAATATTAATAATTACCATTTTAATAATAACAATTAGAAATAGAATAATAACATTAATAGCTGCATTTGGTGCTTAAAGAATAGGCAGTGATGTTACTAATTGTTTTGTGTAATTTATTGTGCATTGGATGCATTTCGGCTAATCCTTTAATCTGAGCATCACTTTGCGCAGAGACAACATAGTATTTCTTGGTGATCTTTAGGATAAGAACCTAAAACCCAGTACTCCAAAGCATTGCTGAAATACAGGCTTTCTTGTTTGTAGCTCAGACACTTTTGGTTACAATTAAAGATGACTGGCGTTCCAAACTGGCGATGACTGGGGGCAGCCGTGGCCTAGTGGTTAGGAAACCGGTCTCGTGAGCGGAAGGTTTTGATCCCCACCCAGGGCAAGACACGACTGAAGTGCCCTTGAGCAAGGCACCTAACTCCCCTAACTGCTCCCCGGGCGCCGTGATTTGAGAAAAGATTCACAGGCTTTTATTTTTAATGTATTTTTTTTATTTAACTTTGTATTAAATTCTTATTATTTAAGCTTGGTATAGCTCAAATATAAGAGCTTGGATACTAGTGGGTTGTGCTTTCTAACAGCGTGTGAAATCAAAACAATTACACGCCCCAGTTTTTATGAGCTAGAGGATTTCTGGGACACACCCTAAAACTGCTGAGAAGGTTTTTGAGAATGTGTTTAATTAGTGTGTCTAAAGGGAACAAATGTGCTGTACTATGCATCTGTGCTTAAAATAATATTAATAGTAATGATAATAATGATAATAATAATAATACTTGTGGGATCTCCTGCACTTTCATACCTCATGCAGATTTATTTTTTATTTTTTTGTTATTTATTGCCCACCAGAGTCTGTAAAGTCACTGTAATGTAGTCTGACGACACCGCAGGAGCTTCGGCTCCATCTGGTGGACGTTGTCTTCGACACTCGTGACAAAGTGTAAACAGGAGCACACAAGTGTGACCGTACTATAGCGCAGACGTTATACTGTGACATCGTTTTTCAGTGTCGTAAGGAGCACTGCCTTGCTTCCTAAGCAATGCTTTTACAGCTCATATGGGAAATCGCATTGTTAAAGTAGCCTGTTTAACATGCAGCAGATATAGATGGCCTCTGTATATAGGCTCTGTTCCAGACATAAAGCAACAGAGCAGGAGGGAAAAATTAGTAAGGTCAGAGACAGAGAGAGAGAGATACTGTGGGAATAGTACCATTTGTGTTGCAGTGATACTGGGGCTCCCTGAGGCAATGACCATGGTAGCTTACACACAATCGCACACACACAGACTTCACTAATGCCATGCCAGACCATTTGCGTGAAGCTATTTGCTCTTCCGTTCAGAACATATGTGCTCGCTTTATGCTTGAAAAGGTCACCGATGATAAAACAGCACGTTTTTATTAAGCAGAAACAATGTTTAAGGCTTCTGATTCAGGTTGCGTAACGGCACAGCTGTTGTGCTCATTTCTCTAGGCTTTCTCTGGTGTAATGCTTATTAATTCTCCCTTTATTAAAGCTGATTCAATACCAGCAATGAATTGTGCAAAGTCCCTGTGAGCATTGGGGAATTGGAATACGTGACATGTTGTATCTCGGTGGGACTAAATGTCCGTACAAAAATAGGAATATATATATATGGCAATTCGATTTCTGTATTTAGGGGTAGGCTTTTATTAAAACTGTATTTAAGTCTTTATGTATTTATGTATGGTTTTAATAAATATCCCTTTTTTTTCTTTTTTGTTCAGGACACAGGAAGGACTCATAATGACGACTGAAATGCAAGAGGTTGCCATCATGGAAGACAAGCCTTTACTGACGGGTCAATCCGAGAAGGTCACTGATACAAACAAGCACACACACACACAAAAATAAAGCTGACCTCTATTTACTAAATCACCACCACCAAAGATCAATAATGAATGCAGGGTTGTACACCCACATGTATATATTTTAGATTTGATTTTTACATACTATTTGCACAACTCAGTTGGAAGAAAAGGTAGGCATGGCTGTTTGTTTAAGCCCAGGGATTTTGGTGGATATTTCTGATGTCACAGCAGACATTTCCAGTGGAGCGTTGGTCCCACGTCATCTCTACGCCTCAAGTCTTGCGCCTCTTGCGTAGACTCACACAATCATATGATCATACGAGCACTGGCGCCAGAGTTCGGCTCAAAGCCGTACAAGGCTCTTCCTGTGCTTTATGTTGCAGAAAGATTATACACCTGTGAACAAATGTATGGGCAGAGTGTTCTGGAGCCACCTGTTAGTAACCTGAAACACTGAACGGCTCAGTATAAGTTTTAATAAAATAAAAGTAAAAAAAAAAAAGCAGCAAATATTCATATGCAAAGATTATAAGATTTGCTTGCACATTTTTATGCACAATTTTTTTTTTTTCTTTTTAAAGTTTCACAGCCGTCACACCTGATTTGAATAGCCTTTGTGCACAAATGAACCATAACACTAATAACACCAGCCAAAACAGCTCTGACCTGTCAAGGCATGTACTCTGCAAGATCTCTAAAGGTGTGCTGTGGTGTCTGAGGCACAAAGACATTAGCAACAGATCCTTCTCTGAATATTCTGTGGGATCAGACCAGATGGGCTAGCCTTCTCCCCCAAGGCACAATAGTGAGACCTTGGTGCCCGTGACCCTGTTGGTGGATCACTAGTTTTTTGTTTTTTTTTCATTGGACCACTTTTGGTAGGTACTGATGTGTCTTCACAAGCTGAGACCCAGTCACAATATGTCAGACCCTGCATTTGCCCAACTTCCATCATATTAATCCTGACTAAATGTTCCCTTGGTGCCAAATTTATATATTGTAATAAGATATTCAATGTTTTTCATGTGGTTTTGTGGTTTTAATGTTATGGCTGATCAGTGTACACAAGG
This sequence comes from Duopalatinus emarginatus, assembly GCA_028565595.1. Classification (NCBI taxonomy): domain Eukaryota; kingdom Metazoa; phylum Chordata; class Actinopteri; order Siluriformes; family Pimelodidae; genus Duopalatinus; species Duopalatinus emarginatus. The sequence continues at coordinate 6,275,231 of JAOVVF010000033.1, read as the reverse complement.
AGTACGTGTTTGCCGTGCCGTGCTGTCAAATTCAAAACCGATGTGTCATCTCTCCATGACACGGGCCAAAACGTATTCATAACAGGAAGTGCACTACAACGAAAGCAAAACAAATCCACTTTAAATTGTCTTATTAGATCAGCAAGCGCCAATAATATCTGGAAAACACTGCACTTAGCACTTAGCCCCAGCATTTTTCCAGAGTTATGTACTATGTTTTTGAACCATCATCCATCCAGAGTCTTTTCCTGTCATTAACCATAAATATTGATATAATTACAGGTCACTGAAAGACCCTCTCTAGGGAGAAAAACGATCAGCTCTACTTACAATGTGAAGGCACACAATGTTTTTCCATCTCACCGGCCATGTGTGCTGATAATTAACATGATTACGAACAACAGGGAGAAACATTCGTGTCCACTTAATGAGGCAGACAAAAAATGCTGAACCTAAACCAATATGAAAACAGCTCTGTATAGTTCAGAGACTCAAGTGTGCTAAACATGTGGCAGGGTTGCAATTCTGGTTTATTTAATCACATGCACTATTTGTCAAATAGTCGGACCAGCGAGGAGCTGCAATGAGAGTCTGAAAGTGGAGACGTTCAGTTCAACTCTTTAAAAGGCTCTGTATGGGTCCATTCTCCAAGTTTTGAAATTTCAACTCTGTAATATAGTTCATTCTGACTCTCCGGACTCTCTCACCAGAGTGCATTGTGATAAACTGACTCTTTTATGGTGTCAGTTTTTACTTGACAGGAGTTAGCTCCATACTAACATGGATTTGCATACTGCAGCTTTAAGCGTGTGCAATTCACTTTAGCTTGCAAAATAGGATGATGTACTACTGTTGTTTGATTTATTTATTTTTATTTCCGAACACCACGTTCAATAAAATATTCAATACACATTCAGTGACTATTTTAAAGAAATAAAACAATATGGCACTACGTAAGCTTTGTCATCATTCTCACTAGAGCACTGCATTTTAAAAAGGCAGCTATAAAAAAAAAAATAATAAACTTATATAAATAACCTAGTGTCAAAAATGTGTGATAAATGATTCTGGCTGTTTTATCTCAGTCCATTTATACAAAAAGGGTGTAAACATGAACTTTCATTTGGCATTTATTAGCTCACGCTGCACAAGTTCTCTGCTCTATGACTTGGTGTGTGTGTGTGTGTGTGTGTGTGTGTGTGTGTGTTAGACTTCGAGTTAGCGAACATGTCAGTGTTCACATTATAGCATATGTTATTCTGATCAGTGTACGCATTAGCACTCGAATTCATATATTTAACATCAACTTACAGATGCATCAATTTATAGATCCTGTAAGTGCTGTGGGATGGGGTCAGCACTCTGGGAGTTAATCAAAATCTTAAGAGTTCAGTAATATTTGAGTCAACACACTCGGAGTTAATTTAAAGAGTTACATTAGCACTGTATTTTGACACCAGCTTTATTTATTTATTTATTTATTTATTTTTACTGGGCGTGAAACCAAACTGCTGAGACTCAGTCCAGGGTTGGCTTGACTCGGCCGTTAGTCACATCGACTCTCTACTCTCAAATATTTCAATTCAATTCAATTCAATTTTATTTGTATAGCGCCTTTAACAATGAACATTGTCTCAAAGCAGCTTTACAG
>JAOVVF010000033.1:6206124-6219578 GCA_028565595.1 Duopalatinus emarginatus | reverse complement strand
AAATAAATGTCTACAACAACATTTATACTAAACACCATATAGGGTGCCTAAAACTTTTGCACAGTACTGTATATATATATATATATTTTTCCTAGAGCTTCAGCCAAAGACAAGGGCTTGACAGTGCTGGTGGACAGTAGGCAGGCTTCTCCGTCTGAGCTTTGCTTGTCTGCTTTGAGGTCATTCAAGGTAGGAGGTTATATAACTATAATTATTTTCAGACTGTTACAATTATAATTTCTATGTACATAGATATGTGTGCATGAACTTTTTATTCATGCATGTGTTCAGGCTCAGGTACCGGCCGGCCTTGGGTCTGTTCTTATTCTTACAGAGGAAGAGCAAGAATCATTCCCATATGACCTGGATGGGATAGAGGTGCCCTAGATGACCATATCTTGCATGATAACTACTAACAAACCACAACACCAATGAGTGAACAGCATTGCAAATTTCATTTATTCTCTCTCTAACTCATGCAGGTGCACACAGTTAAAGGAACTGGAGTCCTTCAGCAGTATGTAGATAGACAGCAGCTGACTAAAGAATTGGATGGAGACTTTGAGCACTCACATAATGACTGGCTAGCTTTCAGACTGGTGAGATTTTCTCTATTTATGCATACTGATGGTTATACAGAATGAGTCAAATGTCCCAGGACCTTTGACTCACATTTTTACACTGAGACGAGCTTTTGCAAAATACATAGTTTGGTGGTGGCTTCATAATGATGTGGGGATCCAATCGTTATGAACCTGCATCCTGGGACTTTTGACTTTCCCTGTATGAAGCTTATATAAACAAAAGCTGTTTATGTAGATGTACATATACATTTATTATTATTAACATGCTCATTCTAATACATTATCATTTCTACAGTACATTATAGGTTTTTAAAACTGTATGTAATTCTTAATATGGTTGTTGATATCATTTTTGCTGTGAGATTTTATGCACGAGTCTTTATTGCTATGTAAGTGTAAGGCTTTGCACTTTTTTAATGAATTATTTTAATAAAGCATCAAAAAACTGTAGTGTTATAAGAGAAATAAGAGCACTATAGGATGTGCTCTTGTAGGCTAATCAACGCCTGGATGATAACACCTATTTATTCCACACGGGGCTACATTATACTATCCCGCCACTGATAATTTGCATATAACAGCACACCCTGCCATGTTTTATTACTTACTTATGCTAGTGTACCACTTTGATTTGAAGACATCCTGCAACGATGATCATTACCATTATAATTACATATAACAAAACCCTATGCTATATCTAATCCAACAACAGCAGTACCTTATAAACTGTGTCTGGTTTTTCCTTCCCTTGCATGTAGAGCCTAGAACAGCTGACCGAACGCTGCAAGAGTGTACTCTCTATGTTAGAAGAGGCCCTAAAGTCCATGGGCACAGAACCACTGCCTGACTGTATTAAGGTAATGTAGTAATACATCCTGCAGTGTAGAGCTGCTTTAGTATTTTAGTATACAGTGTATTCATCAAGTATTCAAACCCTGTCTGCTTTTTTTTCTCATTTTCTACATCATGTCTATATTCTTTCTTTTTTTCACACTACGTTACATATCCTTATTCTTCAAAAAATCTCCATAAAATTGTGTGTATGTGCAGAGGTTAATGAGAAGTCACTACAACCAAGTGAGACTGATTGGTGGTAATTATGGTATACAGTTCAGTATAATGGGAATGGTGACCTCTGAAGGCTTGTTCTCAATTTAAATTAAGTGTACACATGCAGAACGGCCGCCACTTCATTATGGTCGTTTGGAGGGCTGCTTGTGGAATTGAAGCTACGCCTCCATGCCGTACCGTACAGTGTAAATAGTGGGGACAGAATCACAGAGCACGGCCAATCGGAGCACGGGATAAAGTCGCGTTCTTTAACAAAAACTGCAAGTCAGCTTGCTGCGTGTGCCAAGAGCGGAGGGGGCATCAGTGTGCTAGTGGTGAACCCCCCCTTCGCTGTGGAGTAGCTGTAATAAGCTGAAAAATCAGATAGCCTGTGCCCTTTAGCCTGTTAAGCGATAATGTTGACAAGGTCAAACTAAGACGGTGAGTTGCCCAATGTTAACCAGATGGCGTTGTTACATTTACATTTACGGCATTTGGCAGACGCTCTTATCCAGAGCGACTTACAAGGTTATTGGTATTACAGATAGGCCAACGTAGTGTTAGGAGTCTTGCCCGAGGACCCTTATTGGTGTAGCACAGACTGGTTTCCCAGACCAGGAATCGAACCCCAGTCTCTCACATTGGAGCCAATGATGTTACCGCTGTACCACACCAACCATTTGGTTGTTAACCACTCGTCAAGGTTACAAGGTTCATCTATTCAATGCGTGCGTTGCAATGGTAACTGTCATGTTTCCCTGTATTCTTACAATTACAAAACCGTAGGCTTGCGTTTTATTATTTATTTATGTATTTACAAGTAATGTCTTCAGCTTACTTTTATTTCTGACTTAATTCTCAGGGAGACCGCAACACTGTTGTCAAGCTGTTCTGAAAATAAAATTGGTTTAAGTGTTATTCTTGCTACCCTGATGCAAATCGTGGGTGTGCAGACAGGAAGGGGGGTGGGGGGTGGGCGATGGAAGGGGGTGTTCTGTTATCGTGGTACAAAGGTTGGCAGGTCTGGCAGGCAGTACAGTGTAAATAGCGTGGAAAGGTTAAACCAGGCTCGCCAGTGTGTTTGACATCGCAAGAAGTCATTATAGACTTTACACTTTGACTCAGAAACCAGGTAGACAGGGACGTTTTGGGTCTGACTTGAAATCTAGTGCATGTTGCTTGTAGTTTTTTCTGATGTACGTAGTAAGGTATGCCGGCGATCCTATTAAAAGTGTAACGTAGGTTACCACAGCTACCGCTATACATGATCTGTTAAACGAGACTTGTTTTGTTTCCACTTCAGTCTGTACCACTAAGTGTTGAACAGCACAAGCAGCTGATGACTAGCGTTCTGTCTGACCAACGGCTGACAGAGCTACAAAGACGGGGTGGGGCTTGGCTGGCTGGACTGGCTAATGGAACATCCAGATTGTCTCAGAAGTCACCAGACTGCAGGTAGCCATAGAGACTGAATTAAAAGAATGAAAACAGTATGTGACACAGTTGATATTTTCCAGTTGTATTTATGATGAATCCCAGAACATACCCCAGGAACAAATTAATGTTTTGACCCAAGTCTCTTGGATACTGGATATTTCTCCTAATGTTGTCGTGTTATTTCTATTTCCGATGCTTCGTATGTTAAGAGCTGCCTTGGCTGCAACCTCAAGTCTCTATGACAGTGTTGATGATTCACTCCATCGACTGGTGCGCGTTTCCAACGAGAGAAGTAATAGCCTAGAGGTACTCAGTAGGCTGGCAACTCAAGTGGACAAACTGGATAAGGTGCTCAAGCTTTTTCCAATTTTGTTGAACTCCAATACAAATATAAATACAAGTATAAATACACATGTACATATAAATCCTCTATAGATAACAAATTCTGTCTCATCCTTAGTGTGAGAAAGAAATAGATCGTGTTCAGGAGCAACTGGAGGAATATAAGGATCCTCCTCTCTCACTAAGCCGCCTCTCACTCAAACAACAGAAGTTCAAAAGCTTCAGGGAATCTGCCATGGTAAGTGTGTGTGTGTGTGTCTGTGTGTGTTGTACAATTAGAAATGGTCACTGACAACATTGTGTCTGTGCAGGAACTTCACAGTGAGACACTAGTGGTACTGGGTGAGATCGAGAACTGGTCCGAGCTGGAATGGGAAGGGTTGACGGCGGTCCTCAAGCGTCTTCCATTGATCAGAGAGAAAGTAAGAGGAATGTCTCACTGCCTGTCTGACTGCTGGACCCAACTGGACAACACACAAAGACTACTGTCCACGCTTACTGAGGTACCACTCATGTATACACATAACCATACACTTACACCACACCTCTACACAAGCACGTATCTAATACTAATGCCTCCTCCATCTACAGGCTTCCCAGTGGTGCGACGTGGTTTCGTCCTCCTCTCCCCACACCCCGCCTTCCTCTCCTCTCTCCTCTCTCCCTCCTATCCCTCCATCCCGTTTCCAAGACGCACGAGCTTTGGCTCTTGAGCTTGGTGGCGGTGCTCTGTTGGACCTCTGGGCTCAGACCCTGGAGCGGTACCAACGCACACTAGCACACTTCAAGACTCGCATGCTTCAGGCAGAGCGTGGCATGCCCACCGCCCCTGGCCAGGATCCCAGTGTAGCCATGGCACAGGCACCAAAAACGCCAATCTCTAGTACCTCTAGTCTGTGGGAGATCGAGGGAGAGGGAGAGGGAGATGGAGAGTGGTGTGGAGGAGGAGTTGAAGGAGCGCTACAGTCCTGGGGCTCACTGGCTTCAGTGTTTCGTCCACAGAATTGCTCTACACTGAAGATAGGAGAAGAGAAGAAGAAGGATGGAGCGGGAGGGCCTGCAGGAGGAGGAAAGTTCCTACAGAACTTGCTAAATCCTAGCAAGAAAAGTGTAAGTGGTAGTTTTTACATATGTCCAAAGGCAGTTAGACGAGAGGCAATATGTGGGGGGCTGCGACTCTGAATCGACTACCAAGAACTGTTTTTTTTTTTTTTTAATTCATGTAATACTGGTCAGATGGGGATTTGTGTTAGTAAGGCACGGAAATAGAATTATGATCCATATCTATCTGTATCCACAATCATAACATAACAGGAAACGCCACATTTTTCTAGTGGACTCGCATCAGATTGTGTTTAATAAACCACACAATCACACTGGAGAGGTTTTCTGTCTGCATTCAAGGTTTTTAACTGTCGATTTATCCATGCCAAATAAGCTTTTTTTCCCCCTTCGCTCTGCTTAGCCCACAGAAGCGCCCCTTCCTCCTAAACCACCCCGAAGACGTCACCCAAGCTTTGACCTCCAAGCCCTGTTGGCACCCCGTCGTTCAGCTGCATCTGCACCAAAGCCAGTCGAGGCTCCACTTGGCACGAGTAGCCGCTCATCTCCTCTGTCCTGGCTGGGGAGAAAAGCTGTAGCTGAGCCTATTCTTACGGCAGGGATAGCGACAGCTGTACCGGGATGGAGGGATGAGAAAGTTGCAGGAGGGGTAGGAGGAGGGGGTGTGTTGATTCGGGGTGTGGAGGTCAGCAGTAAGGAGGTGGCAGATCATACGGGGCTCACCAGACAGCACGTGCTGCTCGGCCGGACTGATAGAGAGACAGGAGTGGAGAGGCCTGGAACGACTGCGCAGAGGTATGCATGTATGCAGACTGTATGTGGGTTTAAGGATAACTTTTAATATAGGCTGTGCACTTTGGTTATGATTAAAGATCATCATGTTTTCCTGTGTGTGGCTGAATCCTGACTGTTTTCTTATTCACTACATATGCTCACTATATATAATAACATCTAACAGCTTTGAACAGTCTCTGTAGTGTCAGAACCTGCTGCTGGGGGGCAGCTGTGGCTTAGTGGTTAGGGAACCGGTCTCAGGTTCGATCCACGCCGAGGGCAAGACATGACTGAGGTGCCCTTGATCAAGACACCTAACTCCCCCAACTGCGCTTGGGGAACTGAGGCTCGCCCATCTGGTCCAATCCCACAGAAAAGCTACCGTAGGAAAAAAAGGTTCATCCTGGCTATGACAGTAAGATTTAAGAACAAACATTAGATGAAAGCTTGCTGCATATAGGACTGTATAGCCACAAAGTGCCCATGCTGACCGCTCTCCACCGCCAAAAGTGCCCTGAGAAGACTGCAAAAATTGCTCAGGAATGGTTTGAGGAACAAGCTGTTGACTTTCCAACTTTCCCAGATCTCAATCTGAGCATTTGTGGGATATGCTGGACCAACCAGTCTGATCCATAGAGGCCCCACCTTGCCACAAATTACAGAACGTATTCTGTAATCGGCTGCCAACATCGTAGTGCCAGAAACCACAGAACGGGTCAGAGCTGTTTTGGTGCCACGAGAGGGACCTGCACAATATTTAGCAGATGGCTGATCAGTGTAAATGCGCAAATCGTCTTCAAACTTCGACAAATGAATTGTGTGTTTACAAACTTCCTTCACATGGAGTTTTCTTCTCCAGGGATGGCAGGTCTGTAGTGCACTACAAATAAATCCCAGTCACAGCGTCCAGTCCCTTGTAGTGTGAACTGTCTGAGAAAACGTGCCAACTACTTGGTTAGTCAACTACTGGTACCTATCACTGATATAAACTAATATAGACCTCTCGTTTTTTTCTCTCTCGCTTTTTTTAGTAAGTTGTATCTGCAGTGGTGTCGGCTGGTCAATTCAGAAAGGCAGTATGTGGCTCTGCTGAAGGCTGTGGAAGAGACTTACTTCCCTCTGCTGGACAGTCCTGATACACCACACTCTTTAAGAGGAAAGGCTGACTTGATCTTCTCTAACTGGAGCAGCCTGGCCACTTTTCATTCACAGCAACTCCTCCCTGCCATTGAGACTGCGCTCTCTCAGACGCTACAGCAAACCGACTGCTTCAGCAAATATGTACGGTTTTGTGTCTTTATGTCTGCATACACTCTGCATTTCAATTTCCTTTTGACCCGACAGTTCATCTTCTTGATTAGGAGTGGCTAGTGAGGCCCTGGTAGTCCCTGATTTAGTAAAGCACTAATTTTCCTTAACAATTTGATATGTTAGTTAGTTTTTGTATGTGTCACAGACATTTATGTGGAATCATTTTGCAAAGTATATTGAACATCTAAATATGTTACATTTAATCAATTTTCTGTATTAGACTCCAATACCAATACTCAGTATAAGATCAGTGCATCTGACATTGCTTCATATAACATTTAATTGAAATCTGTCTCTTTTACACAAACACTCAAACTGGAACCCATTAATACCCAGAGGGATCAATTACTGCAATACTCCCACTACATCCGTATGAAGCCACATCTGGACTCCCTGCTGGTCACCCAAGCTGCTGATTTCTTCAAGGTGAGCTCCTGAACTCAAGTGGTAGAACGAGGTTACTCTGGATTCTCATTTAATAATGTGTAATGGGGAGCTAAGCTGCCACCATGGTGTCTGGTACGAGGACAGAAGCAGTGAGTGAACGGTCACTGGTTGCATTTTGACATTTGATGTAGCATTACCAATTGTGTCCACTAGGTGGCTGATGAAATACTTGAGTACAAAGAGGCAGCATCTGGCATTCATGCATGAAATTTTTCTTATATTCTACTCTACTGTATTACATGTAGTAAGCTTTTCAACCTCCAGCTAAAGAGACAACCCCAACAACAGCATTTACTTCTGTATCTTTCTTTCTAGGTAAAGCTGTGTGGCTCTCCTGTGCTGTCCACTGTCTCCTTTCCTCAGTGCCTCACTGCTCCAACTCAAAGGCTCCAGCACTACTGTGAGATCCTTGAGGAGCTCGGAGAGGTGAACCCTGGACCCGACTCTGCCCTGTCCATTATCAGACATGCACAGCGCCATGGGGAGGACCTGAGGATAAGCGACCTCATGACTGGCTGTCCGGTGAGACTTAAAGTGGACTGTTTGATCATACGATTATTGGGTTTGTGCTTTAAAGTGGATGTGATTAGAGTGGTGAAAAGTACAGATTTGTACATATAAAGGTTTTTATGAAAGCAAGTATCCCGAAGTAACTGTAATAGTTCAGAAGTGAAATTATCAACACGATATCCAAGACTATATCCAACACAAAAAGTGTTGAAGATCATACTGTACATTTAATCCTTTTACAATATATTCACACTTGTTATATTAACACCTTCACCCGCTTCGATTTTTTTCTCCCTTGGCAGACAAACAACAATAGTAGACAGAACAACAGTAAAGACCCATTTTTTAATATACTAATATAGAAATGTGTGTATGTGTGTCTTAGGTACCTGTGGCAGAGCGTGGTGATTTGGTACGTCAGGGTGAGCTATACGTCTGTCCAGGAGGACGGAGAAAGAAGACTGGCATCAGGACTGTGTTCCTCTACCAGCATTACGTTATTCTGACCAAACACAAAACTCCAAGCCAAGGCTGCAGCACATACACTTTCAAAAACAGCATAAAGGTATATATATATATATATATATATATACACACACACACACACACACACACACACACACACACATTCACTCACACACAGAGCCAGCCCGAGGCATACTCGAATTACGCGGCCGCTTAGGGCCCCAATGCCACCAGGGGGCCCCCAAGAGCACCAAGATATTATGATAAAAAATTTCTATATTTTAAAAATAACATTGAATAATAAAACGAAGTGGTATTACACAGGTACAAGTGATTATTATAATTATATTTATATTTAGGCACACCTATATATAGGTTAATCAGTTGCTGCTGTTGGCTGCTGCCACTGTCGGGCACTTCAGCGTATTGCACAATATCTCTCTCTGGGCAAATCGCTCCAAGAAAATAAAATAAAATTTAAATAAATAAATTTAGGCCTTCCACTTTCTTTTTGTTTTTGTTTTTTTTCTGGTGCAGGGAGAAAGGTAATTGAGCGATATGCAGAGGGGGTATAGGGGGCCTCAAATGAAAATCTGCTTAGGGCCCCATAAAGGCTTGGGCCGGCCCTGCTCACACAGAAAACAAGTATAAATTAATTTTTAACTCCAACTGTAGTTTGAAAGCTGAAATTATACTATTATAACAGGATCATATTGTTTTGGGAATTAATCAAAGGAAAAACAGTGGTGTTAATATTGCTAACAAGAAAATCCCACCAGGAAGAGAAAACAAATAGAACTGTACCACAAAAACACTAGTTCATGTCAGTGGAGCACAGTATTAAAAACAAAAAGTGTCTGCTGTTTTTGGACAATACTTTTGTTAAATTTTCTTTAATTTACTCAAGTCACATTTTCTTGCATGAAATCTGCACCGATGCAAGACGCTTGATTTCTGTCAGTGCAAAAGGATAATCTTAAAGTTTTTCAGTGTGAAATGAAACTATCAATGCATTTTTTGACTTGGACAAGTTACCATTGTTAAAACAGTGTCAATTCAAAAGTGATAAAAAAGACACTGTTTAACAGTGAAGCACAGCAGCACATTAACAGTGAACAGTGAATTTTATATCCAGTGAATTGCTACATGCTAGGGCTAGACAATCAATCTGTAAATGTATCCTATATGGAAATCCTTTTTTTCAATGCTTACTGCATCTTCTACCGTTCCTAGGACTACACGTGATTCCTCACGGGGGTTGGCAGGCATGGAATTGTCTTTTCTTCTCCATTGCTTATAACAGAAAAGCATTTCAGGTGCAGGTGAAAAAACTCACTGAGACGAACGTTGGACAGGTGCTTGCAGGTGCTTTATTAACACAACTACAGGCAGCCAAAGTCCAAAATACTACCCAACTTCAAGCGAAATGGACAGAAGGTCAGGGGGTCAGGAAACAGACCAGATACAGACAAGATGCCTAAATCAGGTACAGGCAAGAATCAAAGTCAAAAACATGAGCAAAGGCCAAATTTCCAGAAGATTAAAACATATTAAATGGCTTTGTACAAGGTAGCATGAGCACCAAAAACTCCACAAAAAAGGCCTAAAGACAAGGTTTAAATAACCTGAATTAACAAGGGCAAATAAACACAGTTTTATGAAATGAACATATTTCATGAATAGTATATAATAAAACATAAAAGAATGAAAAATAAAAGTAAACTATTTTGCCTTACTTGTGTGTTTTGCACACACAAGGAATGTGACCTCCACATTTAACCCATCCATGCAGTGAAACACACACACACACACCAGTGAACACTAGGGGGCAGTGAACACACTTGCACGGAGCAGGGGGCTGCCCCAAACCACGACACCCAGGGAGCAGTTAGGGGAGTCAGGTGCCTTGCTCAAGGGCACCTCAGTCATGTCTTGCCCTGGGTGGGGATCGAACCCGCGACCTTCCGGTCACAAGACCGGTTCCCTAACCACTACGCCACGGCTATCATCATCACACATGCTATGGCTGCTGTAGATGTTGGCTCTTCGTTTACTACAATAAGAGCAAACTGCACTACACCTCAGACTACACTAGTTTTTCAGCATGCATAAACCTATCATTTCTCTCTGCTTCAGACAGGAGAGATGGGTTTGACCCAAAGTGTTGGAGAAGAAGGTCTGAGGTTTGAGGTTTGGGTGAGACAGACACCTCGCACCAAATACTGTCTTACGCTCCAGGCCTCATCTTTAGAGGAACGAGAAGCCTGGACGCACGATATTGCTCAGCTCCTGTGGACGCATGCCATCCACAACACAGGTGAGGTTAAAGCAAATGTGGTTGTGAAAGTAGTGCATTAATATTCAACCATGGTTATTACTTTCTAACAAATGTATTAATGTATTAAGAAACAATTATATATGTAGTGTTTCTTTATACTTCATAAACCAAAGAATGCCCATGAATTAAAAAAAAAATTAGCAAGAATTAAATGATGATAAATCAGTCATATTTATTTGTTAACCACGAACAGTTGTATTTAATTAATTGAGCACTCATCCCTTAATTAAGTGGTAGTCAAGTCATTATGGGATGTCATTAATGACCCAGTTTTAGGTGTAATTAAGAGATCAATATAAGACAGTGTAATTATATCAACTACTAATTGAGTAGCCTATGTTAAAGACATAGTAACTTAAAATGTAAAATAAGGAAAACTCCACCCTAAAACATGTCTAATATATTTATATTTATTTCATTTATTTCATTTTTGTGATACATTGTTTGTTGATGCCTTATTCTGACTGTTCTCGAGAGAAATTTACAAAGATTCATATAAGACACAACTCGCAGGTTTTACAGCTTTGGCTAGTTTGCAATCTGTTAGGTAATATCTTCAGATGATGATGGTATCAATGGAGGTATAAGCATAAAAGATGTGAAATCTGATCTGGTAGAGCAGAGCTCTAAGATAAGGAGAGAGCTGGACCGACAAAAGAACTATATAAACTGTCTAATGATAGTACTGGATACCAAATGCATGCTCACATGCAAAAACTTGACAAAGTTAACAAATATTTGTGTGTGTGTGTGTGTGAGTGGGGACCAAAATTATTTCCGTATACTGATAGAAGGAGCAAAGTTGTTTCAAACAGCTATGACAATTGTATGCATAGGAAAAAAGTGGGTCTATCATAATTTAATTCATTTTTAATTTAGCTTAAAACAGCATCCAAACATCACAGTTTACCAAAACACTGTGACCGTGAACCACCCAGCTTTAAGCCAAGCTCTAACTAATAACAAAATGCTTGAATAAAAAAATTAGGTTTTCAGCATAGACTTTAAGCCCGAGTCTGTGTCTGAACACTAATTTAAATACTTACTGGAAGGTTGTTAAGACAAAGATCTGCTTTGGCTTTGTAAGACAAAGATCTGCCCCTTCTGTAGCCTTCTTAATTCAAGGAACCAAACAAGAGACTGCACCTTTTTGACAGATGTAGGGGTGACAGATCATCTAGAGGCTAGAAATTGCATACAAAGCAATGATCGGTGTGATACAATATGAGTAATCTGTATTGTGATGCAATTCGACACAATTTGATTCAAAACACTGAGATTCCAGTGACAGCAGTGGAGATGAAGGAATCAGTCTAAATTTCATTAGTGCTCACAATTCTAAATAATAATGCCATATGGCCTCTGCTAACAATTATATAAATAAGTCAGATTTTACAGATGCAGAGACGTCCGAAACAATACATGACAAGTTTAGCCGAAACTGTATTCTATTTATGGCGGCCTCTAGCTAAGATTGTCTACTCGTGACCTGGGCCTTTTTTCTGGAAAGTTAAAATCTTTAGGGTATCCATGTGGCATTGTCTACAAGACCAGAGGGTAAGACTAGAGGGCAGAAAGTTCTAAGGAGAAGCACAACATCAAAACCAATCAGGTTCAAGCTCTAAATTAATACTGTTGTTTTTTCAAAGAATTGTGTCTAAAGGAATCTCTGTGCATGGGGGTGTCCAGCAAATTGCTTCTGGATGTGACAGGAGCTCAGACATCGGAGCTAGACTCAAGTTTCAGCCTTAATGACAGAGGTAAAATCTACACCCACATAAATGCTCATATGCACATTGCCCCAGATTTGCAGTGTTAATTTTTAATACCTTTGATTTTTTTTGTTGTAGGTTTTAATTTACATTTAATTGATATTCCTCCAGTTACAATGTTATGTCAGATGTAATATTACAGATGTATAAAAACTTATATGCATATTGGCAGAAAATGCTGAATTAGATCCTGTCACTTTTAACTAACACACCACAGGTGCGTCTTAATAAATTGGAATATCACTGAAAGTTTTTTTTTTATTTCAGTGATTCAATTCGAAATGTGAAAGTCATATATAATATAGATCATTACACAAAGAGTGATTTCAACATCAAGTGTTCATTTCTTTTAATGTTGATGATTATGGCTTATAGCTAATGAAACCCAAATGTTAGTATCTCAGAAAATTAGAATATTAAATAAAACCACTTAAAATAGGATGCGTAATACAGAAATGTCAGCCTGCTGAAAAGTATGTACAGTATATACACTTAATACTTGGCCGGAGCTCCTTTTATATTAATTACTGCATTAATGCAATGTAGAATGGAGACAGGTCAACCTGTGGCACTGCTGATGTGTTATGGAAGCCCAGGTTGCTTTGATAGCAGTGTCCAGCTCGTCTGCAATGTCGGGTGTGGTGTCTCTCATCTTCCTCTTGACAATAGTCCATAGATTCTCTATAGGGTTTAGGTCTGGCGAGTTTACTGGTCAATCGAACATAGTGATACTGTGGTTATTAAACCAGGTGTAGATACTATTAGCGGTGTGTGCATGTGCCACGTCCTGTTGGAAAATGTAATTAGCACATCCATAAAGATTGTCAGTAGAGGAAAGCTTGAAGTGATCTAAAATTTGGACTTGAGATAACACAGTGGACCAACACCAGCTGAGGACATTGCTCCTCGAACCATCACTGACCATAGAATTTATTTTTTTAATAAAATGCAAATTTTACTTTCATCTAAAAACAGGACTAGCCCAGGTAAGACCCTTCTAATGTTGTCTCTGGGTCATAAGTGTCTTGGCGCAAAGAAATGCGACAGTTGTAGCCTATGTCCTGGATACGTCTGTGTGCAGTCCACTCTTTCTGAATCTCCACCAGATTCTTGAATGTCCTTTTCTTGACAATCTTTTTAACTACACAGTTATCCCTGTTCTTTGTGCACTTTTTACTACAACACTTTTTCATCCCACTTAACTTTCATTAATATGCTTCGATTCAGCGCACAGCCAGCCTCTTCAGCATTGAACCTTTGTGGCTAACCCTTCTTGGCTGCGTCCGAAATGGCATACTCCCATACTAGTTAGTATGCAAATCTAGTATGCGACACAATGTAGTGCGTCCAAATACCTAGTAT
>JAOVVF010000033.1:6145712-6161569 GCA_028565595.1 Duopalatinus emarginatus | reverse complement strand
CTCAAGGTTTCTTCCTTTTGTCATCTCAGGGAGTTTTTCCTTGCCACTGTCACCACCGGCTTGCTCATTAGGGATAACATTTCTAAAAAATTCAAATAATGTATATTTTTCATTATTTTCTGTAAAGCTGCTTTGGGACAATGTCCATTGTTCAAAGCGCTATATAAATAAAATTGAATTGAATTGAATTGAATTGAATTGAATTATCCGAGCCAGCTCATTGGGTAAGGATGTTCTGGTGTTGGTGACCCCTTCACAAAAATGTTAAGAGCATGCATAAATAAATAAACACCCCCCAAAAGGATTGCACTTTCTACTTCTTTTTCCTTTCGTCACCCATCTGTGCATGTACATACACACGTGTTGTGTACATACACATCCTTGTGAGGACCTTTCGTTAGCATAATGGTTAATCCAGCTAATTAATCTCAGGCCTGTACCCGAATCTAACCGTAACCTCAGTAAGTAAAAGGAACACCTTCAGCTTTTAGTTTTGCTCTTCTTAAATGCAAGCTGCAGTAAAATCAGTTTTCCTCATGGTGTCCAGTCAAGTAAGGTCAGAATTGTCAAAATAAATTCTGTTCATCCGTGTATACCGAGCTGCAAAAGCATGCGCACACAAACCCGCCGACTGCACCTTTATAGCCACATACAGACAGGAAGACACGCATTGCGATGTGGCATTTTACTATATGCATTATTCATACAGAAAAAAGTATCAGCAGATACAGTGAGAAAGACAGGTGAGTGGAAAGTAAGGCAGTTAAATTGAGAAGGAAAAGAGAGCGGGATGAAAAAAAAAAATCCAGACAGGCACTGAAACAGAGCGAGACGTCGAAAGGGAGATTATAAAATTAGGCCAGTTGTCACACAGGAATTGACTGGCCATCATGCCTCTTTTGGAATCCCTAAGCTCTTGCTTAGTGTGTTCTGGATGAATCTGTAACTGTGTGTGTATATGTGTGTGTGAGGTAGATTAGCAGTTTGGTCTCTTGAGTCTACTCTGCCTAATAGCTCTGCTTTACAGGGAGACAGAATCGTTCTCTTGTAATATTCTTCAAGCTCTATTACCTCTTCTCTCAACGTTACGATTATGGAGTACGCCCAAGACGCAAACACATTTAAAATATAGGGTAGGCTGTAATGAATATAGTTTCGAGTTGGATTAGCAGGGGACCCCATAACGCAACGGCAATAGGAGAAGATCTCCTGATGGGCAAGAAGATAAACCGCACCGCAGCGAACTTTGGCGCCTAGATTGAACTAAATCACATCACACTGAGCAGCGATGCTCCTTGCCGCATGGTTCCGTTCCACTTCAGATATAATATACTGTATACCCTCATCCCTTTTCCCTACTAATGTATTCGTGTTTATGCTTTGAGGAAGTGCGAAGGGGGTGTAATTTTATTTGTGAGGAACAGCAAGGGCTTGCAGTGGAGCTAAACGCCACATTCATCACGCATTAATGCAACTATGCATATTATCACCATAATGAAAACGACGATGCATTTGTCTGATTTCGCTGTTTTGATCATTCTAATTAGACTGTGTTTTATCCATTAGTCTACCGTGAATCAGATTCAGAATTGCTCACATTATTTATGTAACAACCTTTTTTTCTATGTAACGATTACCTCGGATTGTAGGAATGCCTCGTATTGGAGCTTTGGTGAGCTTTTTTTAGACAGCACAGCCCTTCCATTAACGTGAACATCAGCAGGGGTGGACAAATCATAAATGCATTAGCTAGCTCTCCGGGCTCAAAAACGCTCCAGTGTGCTTCTAAAGCTACCCTTGTTTTGGTTGCCTAGATACATAATTGACTAGTCTAAAAATGGGTAGCTAATGTAATATGGTAACTGGTTAAGTGGATAAGCCAGACTAAAGCAGGAGGATTCACAGTATCCACAACACTATACGATGTAGCACTGGCTTTTATATGTATTGCAAATTTCACGAGTATACCTGCATGCTTCTGATACAGAAAAATCAGTCATCACGGCATGTTCATATATAGAGACCCTTGACCCATGTGTTAAGCTCAGCATGTGGTGTTATTTGGAAGCACACCATAGTTACTGTATAGAATTGAGGTGTAACACAACATCATGTAGTACCTTAACTTTAAACATGCCAGATATGAATATTTTGATTAGGGTTGGGTTGATTTTTTTTTTTTCTGGTTTCTACTTGTTCATTGGGCAACTCAATTCGTGCAACCAGCAAGACATGACTAAAGTGCACTGCATGGATAGGTTAAATGCAGAGCTCAAATTCCTCCTGTGTGCAAGCACAGTGGTCAATTAGTGGTTCACTTTTACTTTCAACAGCCCAGCAGTGTCAGTTTGAGCTTCTGATCAGAAGTCCAATGCCTCAACCACAGAGTTATGACTATCACTTCTGTCACTGCTGACATATGTCGATCCTATTTAAATAGCATAGTAGTAGAAGTGGGCTTGGTTTAATCTACATGATATTGTACACCAATGTTGCTCGGACAATAAGTTGCGCATGAAAGGGGTTTTTCTTTTCTGTGAAGCTTGTGACTTGGAATATAAATGATCCTGTGTAGAGGTACGAAGATCCAAGAGTCTCTAGAAAGGTGTACAATTGTGTTAGGCATTGCACAGCTTGAGGTTTAATCTTCCAGAGGCCTCATCAAATATTGATAGAAGGCATGCAAATAGTTTTAAAACAAATCACCATTTACTTGGAAAAGAAATAGAAGGATACAAACAGTGACAAAATAAACATAGGACGTTAGATCATGTGCTATGACCTTCCAGATATCAGATCTCAACCCACTTGAACACCCATGAGAAATTTTGGACTGACTTGATAGACAGTCCTCTCCAACACCATCATCAAAAGACCAGTTGGGGGAACATCTTTTTGAAAGCATGGTGTCCATCGTTGTAGTACAATTCCAGTGATGTGTAGAATCAATGCCATGGTGCATTAAAGCTGCTCTGGTGGCATATGATGGCTCATGGTTTTATGCTTATGCATTATGTTTAGCCAAGATCCTTTCTGTGATGAGTTTGCGTGGTCTCCCTGTGTCTGTGTGGGTTTCCTCCGGGTGTTCTGGTACCCTCTCATAGTCCAAAGATGTGCAGCTAGGTGAACTGGAGATACTAAATTGCCCCTCTGTGTGTGCATGTGTTTCTGCCCTGTGATGGACTCGTAGCCTGTTCAGGGTTTTCCAGTTCCACTCAATGCAAGCTGAGGTGGAGACAATCTTGATCCAGCTCATCCGATGCAGGTGGAATTTAATGAAAAGTCCAGGTGGTGGAGACAGGCTGGATAAAATCTTTGCAGTTTTATGGGTTAGAGTTAGTCTTAGGCTTACACAATCAGTTGAACCAAGCTGTAGGCTTGTGGTTAAGAAACAAGCCTTGGGACCAGAAGGTCACCGGTTTGATCCTACACCTGACATGACTCGAGTGAAGTGCCCTTGAGCAAGGCACCTTAGCCCAAACTGCTCGCTGGATAGTTAGGTGCCCACCGCCCTGGGCACATGTGCTCACTAACCCCTTGTGTGTGTTCACTGGTGTGCATCAGTGCACAGATTGGTCAAATGCGGAGGACAATTCAACTGCATAATGGTCAAAAGAATTGTTCACTTTTAGTTCTGCAGGAGTATATTTCATAAAGGAAACCAGTAATTCCATTTAAAATATCCATTTTATGTTTAGTTAATGATTTCTACCACCAACAGGGTTGGACCCAGGTTGTCTATTAAACACCCTAATGCTACAGGATATAATGATACTTTCCCTTTTCTCAGTTTGTCTTTTCAAGGTCAGTCACACTTGCTTTGAAAGGATCTCACTGTTACATCACCACTGTTACAAGCATTGTTACATCAAGCTGGATTCGAAGCTTTATGAAGCCTTGAATAAGCGGTGTCTGTGTGTCGGTTTTGATTTCTGTCTTATTTCCCTTCCAGCCGACGCCCACAGGGAACCCAGACAGTAGCCAAACACCCGCCTCAGACACCAAAGGTAAGTGTGTATCTACAGCTCCAACTAGGCCTGTCTCTGCCTGACCCCTTCAGTTAGTTGTGTAAATACTGCACTTGAACCACAGCGATGGCTCGTTCTGCCTGGAAAAGAAAGTATTGATTAGTTCTCTATAAGAGCCGATCTGACAGCAGTTGCAGATGTGATGTTTGTATTTATAAACCTGTTCTAATGTGTTAACATTTCTGTAGTAGCTGTTAATATAGAGAATTAAATAGCAGTCTACATGAATGTATCACCATTAGTGTTTTGTAACAGCCTGAGGCTTAACTTTGTGGTTTGTGATAATATAATAAATGGCATTATTTGTTGTATTAACTTTGAGAAAGACAAAACAAGATTCTGGTAAGGGCATGACTTTTAAAGGCAACATTAAAAATATCTGTAAACATTTGACAAAGTATGACATCATTCCTTTATTATGAGAAATAATAATAATTTGATTGCTTGACAAAATGCCGTTGTGAAAGAGACTTATTTTCCCATAATATCATGCCCCAGCATATTTCTTAGACTTGGACTGCTTTTCTATAACAGTCAGGTCTGATGGATGTGTGTCTTTTCAAATTGATGTATTTAATTTGCTGCTTTATATGTACATTTTAGTGGCCAGTTTGTTGAACACTATAAGGGACAGTGGTATCAGTATTAAGGGTAAAGTATCACAATGTTTGTTTAATGCTACATGTTATGTGTTTTGTATTTTGATTGGCCATGGATGGTCAGCAAGTTTCCAAATTTGGGGTTTGTATAAAAAAAAAAAAAGGTCTTGTACATGACTTGACATTGGTAGCACTAAATTAGAGCTGTGCATCTAGGCTGGGATGTGAAGGGACCTTTTAGTAAGTCAGAGGGGAGCGATATTTATTTATTTATTTTACTTTCATGTATGTCAGAAGGTATAAGATCACAGAGCATCAGATATGACGCTTGCGGTACGACGAAAGGCCATGCTGATTAACATGGTAGCATTTTGAATGGGATCGGTTGTTTTTTAGAATATATATAGATTTATATATATTTCTATATTTTAGAAAGGCAAAAAAAAATCCTGAGTCTCTTAGAGAAAACAAAAAATAATAATAAAAATAAAAGAAAAATAAGAATTATTTTGGAAGAAGGTTGGAGATAAAAAAAAAAGTACTGTACACTGAACAATGCCCTGAAGTCTATTTTGGGTGATTTAAAAATGATTTGGTTGAAAGTCAGTGTGTTTATTTTTTTACCAGTGACTTATTAACCATTCCATGATTGACTGATTTGTATTATAGGAAAGGCGTCTGCCACAGCAGGAAAGCCGGAGCAGGAGGAGGAGATCGATATTGACCTGGAGGCGCCCGAGACGGAGAAAGCAGCTCTCGCCATCCAAAACCAGTTCAGGCGTTTCCAGAAGAAAAAGAAGTAGATCTGGAATCCAACAACTGTAATTAATGAAACTAATAATAACAGGAATAAGACTTAGGGAGAAAATGGTGGTAGAAAAATTATTTATTTTTTAAAAAAAAAGAACATAGTAAGCAGAAAGACAATAAGATTTCTTCTGCATGTTAGGGAGAGATTACTGGGCTAGGGGAAACAAATATAGACAGGAAGTGGAATTTATAATCTAGCATGAAAGTAGTCAGTCTGCCATTTGCTTTCCCGTTAACCCCAGGAATGGCACAGAGCTCTAAATATATACCCTCAAAATGATAAAAAATGGGAATTTCCATGTCTCAAATGGGCCCCCGGAACAAACATGTGCCATTAAAATCAACACAAAAGCCACCTAATATCCCTGAAACATAATCATTGTGCTTAAATGTATCCAAATTCAATGCTCACAATCATAGACCAGCTGAAGTCCCTGCAATGAAAAGGAAGCCATTTGACAAACAAAATTATACTCTCCATCCACAGAGCAAGCACACGTTACAAAAGAGCACATGTCTCGTTCAAAAGAGCACATTAGCATTTTACAGCTCCCACTTCTTGACTTCCTTTTTATTTCTTTCCTCCTCTTCCCCGTGGCACTGATGACAACTCTCGTTCCCTTATTTGGTCCTGTAGCAGAAACTGGTGGGCACAGTGCATATTGTGTTCCCAGGTAACGTTATAGCTATCCCAGAGGTCGCACTGTGGAGTCACAGTCATAGAGAAACAGGTTAGTCAGTGGGATATCCACTGCATCCCCATGGTATGCTGTTTCCATGCCAACCTGAATTATTGATACACCTATGGTTGCACAACAGCGTGATCAAAAAGCCAAGAGTCAAGGTGAGAAGGAAATAAGCAGTAAGACAACCACGGGAGGGAGAATTAAATAAATTAAATTAGTTAGAGAGCTCATCAATAGAGACCTTAATACAATAGACCTTGACTAAGTAACTCCATTCAGTGTCTATGAGGAGCAAATGAAACCGAATGCTTCGTCTGTGGTGCAAGAAGTGCGAGTTATACACATGATCACGAATTAATAAGCGCTAGACCTAATTTAGACCTTGCATCCCAGTAGCGTACATCCCAACATAGGGACACTAAATACAGATTGAGGAATAGAATTAGGACAGAGAGGAAATGAAGACCAGAAAAAAAAAACAATTGAAGTTGAACAATATGCGCAATTTAAACCCACCCCTTGAGCCATGAGCTATTTATAATAATTTCTTATCATATTCTTGTCAATTTTACTACGGACGAGCGCAAACACACTTTTTGTTGGCACAAAAAAAAAAAGGTAAAGTCTATAAAGTACATAAAACATTGACCTGCTCTGGAAAAGCAGCGCTCTAACTAATTAATACTCTATTACTGGAATGTAACCTCTTTTTCTATTTAAAGGGCTGAGACACAATTAGCACATTCGAAACGTGTTCATTACGCATGGTGAAATATCCCTAAAGCATCGCTACATGAAAGGAGTCTGTAGTCTAGTGGAGCTAAGTTTATCAGATAACTACTACTCCGTTGCCAAAGTAACAACCACCTGACGAAACCCAACCAACTGCAACTGGTTGTAGTTGTGGACTTTACCGAGTAAATCACGACTGATTCGTTTGGAATGTAAAACTATTTAAAGGTTTGCACAGTGAGTGTTAACATTCAAATAGTTGAGCGCTAACCTGGCAATAAGTTCTTCATTTTATTTAACTCTCCCTCCCTCCTGTAGCCCTCAACCATTTCTCCCACTGGTACATTTTTTTATGGCCCATTTTAGGCATGACCTCCTTTCACTTTGCCTCAAGGCATCTCAATCTTGGATCTCCCGTACTTGGCATGCCGGCTACGCTGTTTGAAATCCAGTTTTAGAGGTCTGTATAATACTCAATGCAGTTGTACTTATATCTTAGCAGTTGCGAAATAAAGTTAAGTACTGTATATCCAATGTGAAGTACTGTATATCCAATTCACTTTATACCTTGGATACTATATATGCTTTGTCAATACTCTACCATAATACACTTTTAGTCCTAGCATCATCATACCTCCCCTTTCCTCATCCCAAATGCAGACTTTTCTAATGCGTTGTATTAAATCAACGTAGCTTTGCTTAAAATATACAAGGATTACTACCACGTTTTGACATAAAAAATCATAAACGTTACGGGGAATCTTTACTAAAAGCCATGATACCGAGAGCAAGGATGAGAGAGCAAGTTATACAACACTGGCAAGTGTTCCAGAGCCACAACCTGACCTCGAAATCCTCTTCAGGTGACCTTTTGAAACCAACCATATTACATGACTTTCTGTCTACTCATTATCAATGTGAACCCCGTCACCAGATGCGGTGCTTCTGATTATTTTAATTGCACCCTCCTCACTTTGTTTCCCCGCTTCCTGTCCTTGCTTCTTAGCTCCTCCCCCCTTAGAGGAAGTAAAGAAACGGGACATGAAACGGAAACGAGGACAGGAGGAATCGAGAACAAATGAGACATTCATGCTCACTGGTTACTTTCAAGCGACTTTAGCTAGTTAATTTATTGATATGGTTCCCTTCTGTATTAACTATGTAACAGTGTATCCCGTACAAAGTTATCCTTAATTAAAACATTATTGCAGACATGCTTAAATGTTGAAGTTTTAGCCTAAACAAGATCACCTGACTTGTCTTTTTTTTTTTTTTTTTAAAGCAAATGCTATTAATTGCATTCATGCAAAAGATTTGTGTGTATAATTGTTTGTTTAATTAAGATTATTATATACATTTTGTATTTGTGATTGTTTATTAGAATTGGTTTGGGACTGGTGCAGGAACATTCCTATTCATACCTTTCTGTCTTGTTGATTCCTTGGCATGCATTTTAGAAATTAATGCATCCTTAAAGATGGCAGACTTTGATTGATTTCCAATGTGTGAGCTATAGAAAGTAGGATTAAGGAATCAACAAGACATGCATTGGAGTTTTTGAAGCATCCATCGAATCTGTAGCTGCCTCCTAATCTGTCATCCCAAAAAGACTGGATTGGGATAATTAAATATCAGCAATATGGAGAATCCTATACCAGTCCTTTTGGGGTGTAGATGTAAGAAGTGGCTCTAGGGAGTAGCATCCAGATGCTCTGGGTTGGGATCTGTCCTCTGTAGGGCCTATGTAGTTCCAGGCCACATTTTTTTTCATTATACCTAAAGAGGGAACATGAAAATGGTTGTGACATCACACTGTGTTTTAGTACCGCAGGTCCTGTTTTGTGTTAGGCATATCAGACATACTTTATGTAATCTTGTGTGGCGGAGAAAGCACATTCTAACATTCCTGACGTGTTGCTTTGAATTATACACAATTAAAATTTGCTGCAGATTGCTTAAGAAAACCGCCTTGTGTCGTTTTTAATGGGTTTTTGTAGACATTATAGCCAATAAAATGCACAAGAAGAAATTGTGCATTAAACCGTATTAATGAGACTCAATGTAAATTGCTGACCTAGTTAATTTTTTTCTTTGACATCACATCCGTCGTGGTTGGTCGATTCATCTGCGTCATCCCAGGAATGCACAGGGGTATACAGAGAAGTGTCGGTTTGCTCCTGATTTCAGACCTGTTACATTTTCCATGCAATAATTAAGTGTAGCACTGAGTAGAGACAAACTGTTCTGGAATCAGCTGCTAAACAGAAACTTCCCAGAGGATTTCAGTTTCTGTGTTTTTCCTCCCATGGGCCTCACTCCATTCAACTGCTGGGGCGATGAGCCATGACTGAAGCTTCATTAGAACAGCTTGTCTCCAGAGGAAAAGGCTCACTGTCCACAGGCGGTCTCTATAGATAGTCCTCGTGGTTAATGTGCATAGGATAATAGGGAGCTGAGGAAAGAACTCACTCATGGCATCATTCAGGGATGCAGGGAGATTCAAGGAAGCAGCAGGACCCAACGGAAGCAGCAGATGAACAAAGGACACATGGGATCCTGGTGTTTCCATAAGGAGTGGAAAAAAGAAAGACTCTTTCACGCTGATGTGTAGTGATAGACTGCAGGCTCTGCTCAGAAAAACAATAGAGTAGCAGAAGTTGAGTTTTCAAAAAAAGACAGATCACTTGATGTTATGTAAGGGATTATATTCAGGAGACGACAAAGAGCACTCGAATTATATAATATATTACATGATTTGCGTAAATGGCATGTTCGTGTTTAAAAAGAACCTTTGAAAGAAAACCCATTAGCACATGGCTGCTTCAGTAATAGACTTATTGCTGTCTTCTTACATTCCCAAATGACAAACGCTAAAAGTTCCCACAGCCCACAACAGATTAACAATACAATCTGAAGTGGTAGACTACAATACAAGGTAATTAAAGACAATGGGCCTATGCAGTGACAATACAGCTTTACAAAACTGTACTTTAATTATTCCTGTTACTGCACCATCTTACATATCGCTTCATAATGCAGGAATTACTTGGTGTCGAGACTTACTGTTAAATTGCATCTTGTTGCAAAGATACTGTATATAACAAATCATCTCCAATAAATATAACTGTTTGGATTATAAACTCTTTGTCCTCTGCTTAGACGTTAGAGTTTTATTTATTCCCTCATAGTTAGAGTCACTAACACTGGACAAAAGTTGGATAAAGGGACATCACATTCATCTTCTCCAATCTGAAATCTTGAACAGTCAGCTATATAGAAAGTATTTACATACTCTAGCATTACAATTTCTCTTTACTGAAACTAAGAGGCTCAACCCTGTTACAGCATGGCAATGCTCCTGTACACAAATCAACATGAAGACATCAGTCTCAACCCCAAATGTTCAATACATACAGACATACTGAATGCTCTGGTCAGGTGTTCATGAACGTTTGGCTATATGTAATGCATCTGTGCTGAAACAAATGATAGAAAACACCACAGGAAAGATTTTTACAAAGATGGCATTTTACTGACTAAAACCTAGAGATCAAAACTGGGCAAGCATAAGCAGGGGGTTAAGGATGGAGCTGCTGAATCAGTAAATATCATACTGTGCCAAAGCGTGGAACAAGAATGTTGATTGGCAAAAACACACAGCGGCTTAAAGATGAACCTGGAAAAACCAGGAGGCTTCCTTTAGCCAGTAAAAACAAACATATAAACTTTAGTATACACATCAAATAATGAAACAGAATGTTGTCCAGATACAGCCAGAGACAACACGTCCCTTTACCACCAAAAAGCATTTAAATTTGAAAGCACAAGATACTCAATACCAAAATAATAGGCATGCACAGGGGCTATGAAAAGGACTGACTTCTTTTAATATTTACAGTAATACTGAATTATCACCAGTATGAAGTACAGGACAAATACAAAGTCAGGACTATTCAAGGTCATGAGTCAAGAGTCTTAAGGGGCTCAAGGACAAATCAAAATCGAAAGCAAAGAAAAGCTAGAAGTCAAGATTGAGACCAAAAGCATTAAATCCTTTTTGAGGCCAAACATTTACTTCATCTAGTTGGCTACATTCCTGCAATTCACCCACGATTAAGCTGTTTTCCAGTAGAAGGGATTAAATCTTGTCAAACCATCTGCATGTGATAAAAAAGACAACTTGAACTTTATTTTTAGAAACTCTAGGTTCAAGCCCATATTTAGTACCCAAGACTGAGACAAGTGCAAATACAAATGCATGTCAGTGGAGAAAATAAAAAATTAATGTAATGATTTGCCAGTTGGTAAAAAGGACATTGAAATGTTCAAATGCTTAACTACACACATTTTCTGATTTGAATTTCTTTAGTTGTTTTGTATTGACTTCCCCTGTAAGGTAGGACAACACCGAACTGAAAACACCAATAACACCAGAAATATCACCAATGTCGTCTATGTTCCTGTAATCTGCCTCTTATAGTTAATCATCATCACCGAATTAGTTTGGCAGTTTGGGTTTCCTCCCGCTACCCAAAAACAAGCCAGTTAGATGGGCCGGTGACCCTAAACTGGCCATAAGTGTAAAAGTGTGGGCATGATGCCCTGTCATGAACCAGCATCCAATACAGCTTTACTGTGACCCTTACCAGGATGAAGCAGTTACAAACGTTTAATTAATGAAGTTGTGAACGGATAATCATTGCATTGTGTGTATCAATTTAGCTAAAAACATTTTTTGATCCACATTTTTTTTTTTTTTTTTTTTTTTTTTGATAAAATAAATAAATAAATAAAAAAATAAATAAATAATCCCGCAACATTTACTCAACCCTGTTAACTGAACCCATTCACCCTTTTAAAAAATTAGAAGTAATCCACAAGTCACAGAATTGTCATTCGAATTCCCTAATCATTTTAAGGGATGAGGAAAAGTACATTCTCTCACTTTTTCTGTTTTAACGACATTGTAATCACTTGCAAATGTACATATCGAAATAAATAATTAAATATTTAAAAACGTCAATCAGTGGAATATCCTTAATGTCCTCATTTTATTAGCATGGATGCTAGTTGACCACATTTTATACATGTACCAAAACCCCTCAACCTTTCCTGCTTTTTGTACAAAATTCAGCCATTGCCAGCAAAGTAACATTGTTATACCTGTGAGTCCATGCTCACTGTAACCCCCAATTCCTGTTATTCCTGTTGACTAAAAGAAGTGAAACCCGATGTGGTCTTCCACCGTTCCGGCCAATCCACCTCAAGGTTCTGTGTAGCGAGCATCCCAAGATGCTTGTTCTGTTCATCACAGTTGTAAAGGGGTTATTTGAGTTACTATAGATTTCTTGTGAGCTCAAACCACTCTGGCTATTCTCCCCTGCTGCCCTCTCATGAATAAATTATAGGTCTCACATCTACGCCAGACATCTATAGGTAGAAGGAAAGTGCTTAGTAGGAAGTATAATGGACACAATGCAGTCTCCAAGAAATCCCATAATGCTGCACATCCAAGGGCGATGAGGCTGACCTGGCAGAACTGGGGTTTGCTGTTTTGTTGAGTTGTTATATAGTAAGATGTGATGTGCTGTGTATATTTGCAGAACCAGGCTGTCATAGCTTTAGTGGAGCTTTTATAGAAGCTACTGACTGTATTTTGGTTGCCAGACTTGATTATGACTCAAGGTTAAGGAATCAGTCTTGTGTTCAATTCCCAAACAGGACACAACTGAAGTGCCCTTGAGCAAGGAACCCAATCCCGCAACCTAACTGCTTTCCAGTTACCATAGATAGGGGCTGACCGTTGCTACGGCAACTATTTGTGTGTTTTACTACATGAATGGGTTAAAAGTGGAGGTCAAATTCCTCCATGTGCAAGCACACCAGGTCAATCACTTTCACTTAAAATGTGGATTTTGTCGTCATGTATTCACTCTTTATTATAAATTAGAAATTAAGGGCAATTCAATTATTAACATGGCCTCATCGCAGCACACTAGCCATCTGTGACTTTGTAAAAGAGAAAATATTTTGGCTGAGGTGTTACCCAGTATACATAATGGCTCACAATATACGTGAAATGACAATGAAATTATGGAAATTATACACTCATCAGATCTCAAACCAGTTAAACACCTAGGAGAGATTTTGGAGCCATGTCTTAGACAACGTCTTCATTGCCATGATCAAAACATCAATCTGAAGCTGTTCTGGTGGTATTATGCCTGCCCCAAAACTTACTATAACACTCATTTGAATCCATGCATATATTTAACTGAGCCTAATAGTTGAACACTGAGGGTGTGTGCGCAATTTTTATTTAATTTGAAGGTTTAAGACCCCCCCGCTTACCCCAAAACCCATCAACCAGGGAGCCTATAGAAAGACGATTCTGTTGAAAAATTACTAAAAACCTTTCCATACAGAAGACAAGCAGCAACAGATTCAAATGCCATTAAAACGAACAATTCAGCAGCAACACCATCAGCAGTAATTCAAGCTTTGTGTATTGGCAGTTTGCACAGAGTATCATGTAATGGTTCTCCCCTGGACCATTTAATGGCTGACAGCCTAAAGAGTTTCACAATCCTGGAAAACCCTTATTCATGATGTAAGTGTTATGCTCGAAACCAATCAACTGAAAGCGAACACCTTTTGTATGTAAGCTTTCGTGCCTGTATGTGTGTGTGTGTGTGTGTGTGTGTGTGTGTGTGTGTGTATGCCGTAGCAGCAGTGCAAAGTGCTGTTATGTGGGGGTGGAGTGAGAAAGAGCAAGAAAGTGTGAGATGGAGTGAGTGAGAGAGAGAGAGAATGAAAGGGAGAAGGGGAGGAGAGTTATGTTTCTAATAATAAACCAGAGAGAGAACACAGTGATTGAGGTACAGAACATTGAGAGAGGGTCAGTAAATGCAGGAGAACAGGACGAACAACAGGGAAAGGGGGTTGGGGCTTCAAAGGGCAAGAAAAAAAAAAAACGGTTTTAGAGTGCATATTAAAAATGACTGTAATCTGTACAGTATAAACACACAAATTCCAATGGAAATCCAGAAGCAAAGCCCATTTTAATGTTCACTGAATTGTATCAATAAATTTATAGTATTTTATTAACTGCTCCAGAAAAGACAAGAAAATATAAACGGTATCATTATTCACAAGTGTGGTTCTAAAATTATTTTTAAAATTATTAATGATGTCACGCTTTTCCGCAGACCAGAAGTCTTTATTCCTCTACTGCTCCTAAATTACAGAAGTGCCTCACGATGCGTTTTTAGCTGAGGTTGCATCTTACGAAAAGCGTTTCAATCACTGCAGAATTTATGTAAGGAAAAGGGAGGGTGGCTGATTGCTGCATAGATTCTCAATCCTCTGGGTAAATCATGACCCATCGATTGACAGAAAGGGAAAGCCTTTGTGCCATGGCGAGGCATTAAACAGCATCATTTACTGGATTGCGGCAATGCTGAGGCAGCAGCAGCAGCAGCAGCAGCGCTTGCTGAAATCTTCCCTCTAGAGGCAGAAGGTGGGTAAATCATACAAGTTAAATACATTTACAGTGCCTTGCAGAACCACCCTTCAACCTTTCCAGGATTCAGATGTGCAAAGCTGATAGAGATATACAGAGATGAG
The DNA here is from genome assembly GCA_028565595.1 of Duopalatinus emarginatus. Lineage (NCBI taxonomy): Eukaryota > Metazoa > Chordata > Actinopteri > Siluriformes > Pimelodidae > Duopalatinus > Duopalatinus emarginatus. The sequence goes on along the minus strand of JAOVVF010000033.1, from coordinate 6,147,088 downwards.
TAGAAGCAGTAGTTGCAGCCAAACGTGCTTCATGTCCAGTACTCTGTATTAAAGACGGATGTTTACTTATACAACCAAATGCCATGTAAAAAAAAAAAATACATTTTAAAAATAAAACCCCACCGTCAACAAAAATCCATTTCAATTCCACAACATTTTGTATATATGCAATTAAAAGTTGTCCAGTGTCAGTGAACCTGTGCCCACTGTAGCCCTAGATTCCTGATCTAGGCTAATAGCAGTGGAACCTGATGTGGTCTTCTGCTACATAAATGTTCAGTGTGCTGTAGATCACAAGATGTGTTTGTGCTCACCAAGGTTATGGTTATTTGTGTTACTGCAGAGGTCGTGACCTCAGATCCGTCTGGCTATTCTCTTCTGATCTCCATCCTCCCACAGAAATGCCACAAAACTGGTTATTGGCACCATTCTGTGTAAACTCTGGTCACTGTTTCTGAAATACTCATAGCAGGCATCTGGCATGAACACACCACCACAGTCAAAGTCACTGAGATCACATTCTTTTCTCTATTTTGTTTGATATTTGATTTGAATAGTACCATTGTAGTGTTGGAAGTCTTGCCCAACGACCCTTATTGGCGTAGCACAGACTGGCTGCCCAGATCGGGAATCGAACCCAGGTCTCTCAAATGGGAGCCCAGTGATGTTACCACTGTACCACACCAACCGACTATACATATATATATAGTATCCGAAAAATAAATGGCCAAATAATATTGTATACATTTAAATAATGAGCCTTCTACTTGAATTGATGGATTGTGTTAAAATACATTAGTCAGCAATAAATCAGACTATATGTATTGGCAATGTACACAAAATACACAGGCTAGTAGTGGTATAGGGTTTGTTTAGCTGGAATTCCAAGGGATCCCTACAAATGTTTCTGATGGCGTCCCTCCTTCCTGACAAGTTACACTCGCTCACGTCCTCATTCATTCTGCAAGTTTTGGCCTCTTCTATCAGTGCAATGCGAAACCGGAAACATCTAGAGATGCTATATTATGATTAGAGAAACACTCTTCTGAGTTTGTGGTTTTGCCATAACCACCCAAGTCACCAGTTTCCAGCGTTTATCAGACACATCTGGGATGACATGCAACACTCTGTGGAACACCTACCTATCTATCAAATATTACACTGGTACCAGTTTACATACACACACATATGTATATATATTAGGGCTGTCAAACAATTACATTTTTTAATCGCGATTAATCTCAGAATTTCATATAGTTAATCGCGATTAATCGCATTTTATTAATCTATGTAAATAAAAAGGCTTTAAAGTGAAATGTTACAATTAAAATGGTGAACACATGTTATGCTAAAAGTACTTGTTAAAAACTGCTGGG
>JAOVVF010000033.1:6125762-6133262 GCA_028565595.1 Duopalatinus emarginatus | reverse complement strand
ACAGAGATGGACCACAGGGCACACTACACCGTGCCAGTCGAGCGAGAATGGAGTGAGAAAAAGGTAACAAGTCGTAAAAGATTCCTCAGTCCTTGACGTAGTGTATCCCTGCTTGGCAAATTGTAGCATATTCCCTCTTTGCAAGCTCGTTTCAGGCTGCATTAGCTGTGCAAAGCCAGACGTTTGCAATTTTAGCAGTCTTTTAAGATTGCAAGATATGACCTCCCCCTACACCCCCCTTCCCCTATTCTGCTTAGTCAGTATGTTCAGAGGCAGAAAATTGGGTTGCAAAACATTCTCCAACATATTTCCTATCTGTTAGCATTTTTTCTTTACATATATTAATTGCCACTATCATATTCATAGCTGGCCTATAAATGTTGTCCTTCTATTAATGGCTTTTAGATGATCGTTAGAGCATCAGGCCACAAAACATCGGTTGGCACAGCAAACTGGGAACATGTCACCATACACCAATTTTACTCACAACCTAAGAACTTGTCTCACAATGTACAGTTTTTGTCTGAGCTTGAAACCAAGAACTGGGCCATGACCTGTACAGTCTAAAGCTGGCTTTTGGGCTCTAAAGAAAGACAGACTCTGAGTGTATTAAATGTCAATTATCAGGCTCTGCTAAGAAAAACGGAGGCAGAGGTTCAGCAGATGATCCAGGAACGACTCAAGAAGGTGGAAGATATCAAACACTCTGTCGAACTGAATAAAGTAAGTCTGAATGCTCCTTCAGCTTCCAGTGCTAGTTATCCTGTAATGCTAAATAGAAATCTGGCAAAACTGACTCAAGCCTTCACAATATTTCATGCTTTCTTCTTCTGGTCTTGACCCTTCAGCACAGTGCCCTTAGGGAGATTGAGGACAGCATGCAGGTGTTCTCAAACTTGGTGCGAATGGTTCAGAAAGCTCAGGCTGAGCTTGTTCTAGCCATAGAGGAGAAGCAGAGGAAAACAGAACTCTGGGCTCAGGGTCTCATCGAGGAGCTGGAGCAGGAGATTGCCATGCTAAAGACGAGGAACAGTGAGATAGATCATCTCGCTTGCACTGATGACCACATTTACTTTCTTCAGGTGGAGACTTACAATAACATTTAATAAGAAATGTGTTTGCACAAGTTAACACGTTTTACAAAGGTCATTCAGTCATTTTACTAGTTTTACTTTAACAAGTTTGTCATTCAAAAAAAGTCACGATTAGGACATTAAAGATCTAATCTAAATCTACATCTCCAGAATCTTCCATCTCTAATCACCCATCCACAAACTAAAGACTGGACTGAAGCCCATGTGCCCACAGATCAGTGTCTGGGGACAATCAGGAAAGCTGTATCCAAGCTGGAGGAAACCTTGACTGAAGAGATAGAGAAACTTGCAGAAACAGGTGGGTCCTTGAATTTTCAAAATGGATGCTAGACTTCAAGGGCACTTTCATTCTTATTAGTCTCTTGGCTGTGTCTGAGTCAAATGAAAATTGATGATTCTCTTTGATTGAAAGATATTTTCTCTTCCCTACAGAACTCAAGACAGCTCAGAAGTACCTAAGTACGGTTTGTGTGTGTGCCATCCCATAAAAATAAAATGTCCATAATAGTATTATGATTCCTATGATTCTAAATTTCTTTTGTTCTCTTTATAAAGTGGATGTGATCCTAGATCCAGACACTGCCAATCCTTGGTTGCAACTCTCTGAGGACAGAAGACAGTTGCGTCACCTGGGGGCATGGCAAGACCTGCCAGACACACCAGAGCGTTTTGACACAGTGGTCATTACGCTGGGCTGTGAAGGCTTCACATCTGGCCGTCATTACTGGGAGGTCCAAGTGGGTGAAAAAGACGATTGGTACCTGGGTGTTGCCAGAGCTTCTGTCAACAGGAAAGGGCGCATTGGTATAAGCACAACTCAAGGCTACTGGGCCTTGGCTATGAAGAAGGGGAAGGAGTACAGAGTCTCCTCCTCCCCACCTATTCTTCTTTCTATCAGCCCCAAACTGAAAAGAGTGGGTGTGTATGTTGACTTTGAAGAAGGACAGGTGTCATTTTATGATGCAATATCAAGAAGTCATATCTACACCTTCATGGACTCGTTCCAAGAGAAACTTTACCCATTTTTTTACCTGTACTGCTGTGACAAGGCCTCGGACATACTGAGCATCTGTCCAGTGATGGAAATAAGACACAACAAAGAGTGCTAAACACTAATTCTATAGGAACAGTTGGATTTTTTTTTAAAGACTTGCTTTTTGTGTGTCAGAGGTTGCATTAAACTGACACCTAGTGGCTGAAGTGTAGTAAAGCATCATTATCACCACTGCTGTTATAGAGCTGCAATCATTACTGTGCCTTAAAGTGTCAATAACCTGTGACACAGCTGTTGTTTTTAATATCAAAGTAATACAATGTCTTAAATGTACATGTTACAAGAGTGGAACTGGTTTGGGTTCTATCTAACATTTATCTAACCTTTTGAATTGTTGGATTATATTTAAAATGTGCCACAATTAAATACATATAAGCACAATGAAATGCTCTGTCTGGTTGTCTATTATTTATTATTGTTGCAACAGGTAGCAGGATAGCAGTTTTCACATGGCTACCTGTGTGAAACATCACTATGAAAACACTACATGTTTAACCTGCAAATATACTGACATGCCAAAAGTCATTGGACAGCAACAAGTATCATGTAGAACCCCCTCTAGTGTGGTGAAGTGCAGCAACTGGAAGGATGTTGAAAGTGAAATCGAGTACTCTTCTGACCACTATACAGTGGAATTCATCTCCACACTGAACCTATCTGTGCAGTGAAAGTTTTTGGATTTATGATTGATACTGCATGCCTCTTTTTTTTTAGTAGGATTCTGGTTTGAGTTCTTAAATCCTGATTTACCTTTATTAGCTTCAGATACTTCAAGAAATCAACTAAGCACTTTTGTACATCGCTCTGAATAAGGGCGTCTGCTGAATGCCGTAAATGTAAATGTAACTCTCCTTACACAAATTCTGAACAACATTGGACCCAACACCAATATAAAACCACCACCAGTCTGCACAGTGTCTTGTTAAGAACTGGGTTCCATGTCATTATGGGGTTTGTGCCACAATTGCATAGAAGCAACTGATATAGTTACTCATCAGACCATGCCACCATGTTGCACTTTGAAAAGGAATTCCCCATCCATCTGACACCTACTATCATGCCTTGTTCAAACTCTGATAATTCCTGTCACCTTGCAATAAGCATGATGGCCAGTCTTCAACCTTACTCACAAGATCAAACCTTACAATGTCTACAGGTGTGGGCATTCCCAAGCCATCCTCTGGGGTAATGTCACTTCAGAAGCAATATCCATGCTAATATGCCATGACTTTTGGCATATCAGTGTAATTTGTTGTTGCAGAAACAGTCAGTTCTACAAAAAGAAATGGACTTCCCAGTACACCCTGCTTTCTACAAACATCACCACCACCATCTCCAACTCCCAGCACAAGAATCCAATTGCATGTTTGCTCGAGTTCAGATTACACATATCTGGTTCCAGTTACACCCACACTCTTTATATACACACTTTGAAAGTAATGCATTATAGTGTTTTGCAACCAGACTTGCCAAACCATGTTTCCTGTATGTTTATCCAGCTTTGCCTCATTCAAATTGTCTGATCTTTGCCTTAGCCACTGCTTCATTGTTTGCAGATCAACTGACCTTTAGTTTGTTCCAGGTTATGCCTGTGTCTCACATTTTACATCATATCATTAAAAAACCCCACATCGACATGCCTCTGGTGTATTCTTTGACATTTGCTGAACCTGAATCATAAGACAGTGTCTGTTATGTATTAAAATGATCTTTGTCTGAAGACGTGTTATTCCCTTAGTTACTAATTTACTCATATTTGTGATACAAAATGCTGTGCTTTCTGCCCACACACCAACTGTTCCCTAACACATTAATCAGTTAAATGTTTCTCAGTGTCACCATAACAATATTTTGTGGCATCTGCACCGTCACTCTAGGAACAACATTACTGTGGTCCAGGGTAATAAAAGAAACCCATTTGTAAACCATTAGTAAAACCGCAAAACACAGTGGCATAGTGTTATTTATAAATGTGATGCTTATAGTGAAGTTAGGACAATAAGTGTAGGCATTATATCATTTTGTAAGCTCCTTTAAAACTATAAAAATGACAGAGCGAAGACTGAACATGTTACATGTGAGCTGATAATAAAGTGATTTTATTCAGGTGTTGGGTTTTATTGCCTCGGGAAGCAAGTTGCACAAGTTGACTTGATCCAGAAATGGAAAATGAAACTAACCTACATGTCCAGGCAAACACATGCAAACCATCTGACACAACAGACATACACTTAGGAAATAATTTGCACAAAGGGGTGTGTGATTTAGATGAAATGAAACTCAGAAAGATTGGTGTGTATATTCAGAAAAAAGGGAAGAGAGGTTGTCAGAAGAACTTCACCAAGGTAAGTCAATCTGATTTTTTTTATTTCCCAATATGATAGGAATGAAAAATAAATATTAATCATAAAAATAATTTTATGTTTTTAAGTCAAGGTTACATTTTTCAAAAATCAAACAGCTTCTTTAATTTATACTGTAGACCTGTAAGCTAACTAGCCACATAGGTTTACAATATCTAGGCTAAAAAAGAAACTTTTGGTTTCCTGGTCTTCCTGGTCTAAATAAGAAATAACAGTAGAAACTAAAAGCAAAACTATAAAGACTCTTCTTTGTTCTCTGTTCTCTGTTCTGGCACCAAGGTGGTGGAATGAACTACCCCTTGATGTCCGTACAGCAGAGTCACTTTCTGTCTTCAAACGCCAGCTAAAAACTCACCTGTCGCTCTGGATAAGGGCGTCTGCCAAATTCCATAAATGTAAATGTAAAGACAATATTGCTTCCCATCTGATCTGCTTCCTTTCACGGTTTCTGTCTTGGAAAATTGTTAGTCATCATTAGTTGCACCTGTATCGTTCATTAGAGAACTATATCTACAGCGGTGACAGCCATGGCCTAGTGGTCAGGGAACCGGTTTCATCTCCACCCAGGGCAAGACATGACTGAAGTGCCCTTGAGCAAGGCACCTAACTCCCCTAACTGCTCCCCGGGCTCTGTGGTTTGGGGCTGCCCCCTGCTCCGGGCAGGCGTGTTCACTGGTGTGTGTGTTTCACTGCACGGATGGGTTAAATGTGGAGGTCACATTCCTTTTGTGTGCAAACACAGTAAGGCAAAATAGTTCACTTTCACTTTCATACAGATTTCTATTTAAGAAATGCCTTGAGACAGGCACACAGTGGTTGACTGGGTAACATTCTGTGTCCAGAATTCATTTGGATTCATACTCCTTTATGAGTATTTATTGCTCTTGTAATTCCATCATTTACTTTGATGACATACACCAACACCAACACCAACAGCAGTATATGCTGCCTGACATGTCAAGTAATCCACTATATTAACACTGTTAACACGGCCTAACAAACACTCTACTACTATTCTTTCAGAAAGTGGTCATGACAAAATCATGCACTGTACAAAACAAACAACGAAATAAACAAAAAGTGTAATCAAACCAGGCATTTAACCCCTTAACTAATAGATTAAAGATTTAAGATTCAAAGTTTTTTTGTCACGTACATAAACATACACGGCACAACGTGCATTGAAATGCTATTGACTGTCATCCACAGTATATTAGCTAGGTAAAGAAATAACACAGAATATAAAGTAAGCACAATAAAGTTAAATTAAATACTTATTTAACTTTATTGTGCACAATAAAGTACATACAAGGTACATACAATAACCACAGTTAATTATCTTTCTGTGCCAATTTTCAACAGATAACATGGATTTGTTTCGCCAAACCGCAGACATGAGATCCTTCTTGAGTTCCAGCAGTTCTCTAGAGGACATTCCTGTGTGCATCTCACAACACCTGAAATGTTCCATCTGTATGGGCGTACTACAGGAGCCCGTCACTACCGACTGTGGTCACACCTTCTGCAATAATTGCCTGGTTCAACACATGAATTCCAGTCGGCCCAATATACCACCTTGCCCATTATGTCAGCAGCTACTGAGTTCTACACCAAAAGTAAATATTGCCTTTAGAGATATTCTAAAGGAGCTCCAAGAGTCTCAGAGGGCAAGTCAAGCATTGTTCACTCTACGATCCGGGGACATCGCTTGTGACATCTGCCCTGATAGTCACAAATGTAAAGCAGCCAAGTCCTGTCTCATATGCTTGCTGTCATACTGCAGTGAACATCTTGAAAAGCAACACAACAAGCCAAATACAAAAGAGCATAAGTTGGTTCCACCAGTGAGCAAGCTGGAGGAGCGAGCATGCATGGATCACGGCAGGCCTCTTGAGCTGTATTCGGTTAGTGAGGGGAGGTTAATGTGCAGTCTCTGTGTGATAGATGGGACAAATGTGGTGTCTGTGGAGGAAGAAAGAGGCCGAAGACAGGTAAAAAAAATCTTGCTTTCATGCTTTAATGAATGTTTAAAAATGCACAAACAAATATTAATTAAGCTAATTTAAATATATTTTAGATTCTGAAGCTTTGGAAGTTTGGGTTAAGGATGATTTTAGACATGACACTAGTACTAGTACTAAAACCCTTTGATACAATGTTGAAATAAGCAGAATCAACAGCTAAGTAAACCATTTTATTTATTATTTATAATATTTGCAATATAAAATTCTTCTGCCACACCGTGTAGTCTGTTATAACAGAAATTTCATTTCAACACTCAATTTATTCCAAATCTGATGAATTATCAAACACATTCACACAGTCAGATTATGTAAGTATATATCACATATATGAGACAATAAGTCATATACTGCATTATACAAACTTCCTGACAATCATGGGAACAAGAGTAAAATCCATCTGTTGTGAAAATTAGATGTTTTTTGGTTTTAGATGCATTTTAATCAATGTTAAAAAGAATAAAGTTTAATTTTACAGAGGGTTAAATGGTATCCTAGTTGTGCAAACATCCTGTTGATGCGTACAGATATGTATACTTTCTAACAGGCACAGCTGGACACTGATATAAGCAAGAAGAGGCAGAGAATACAGCAGAGAGAAGAGAAAGAGAAGGAGCTGAACATGTCTGTAGCAAACTGCCTGGTGAGTCTCCATAACCACAAGCAAAGCAGCTCAACTGAGCTCACATTGTTACGTGACTATCCTTTAACACATTACTGATTTTTTTTTACATATTACAGTTTGACTTGCTATCTGTAAACGTGTTATAACATATTATTAGTCTTAGATTATGTGGATTATGTAATATACACTGCTTAAAAAAATAAAGGGAACACTTAAACAACACAATATAACTCAAACTTCTGTGAAATCAAACTGTCCACTTGGGCAGCAACACTGATTGACAATCAATTTCACATGCTGTTGTGCAAATGGAATAGACAACAGGTGGAAATTATTGGCAATT